>JAIUZE010022423.1:0-14019 GCA_022085475.1 Heliosperma pusillum | reverse complement strand
CCAGTCCGCAAATTTGGACCCGTCATTCTTCAGTCGCGTGGACTGATTCATGTGGTCCATAAAAGCTTTAAGCCAAGATTCGCGCGCGAGCGTGGCACTTGGAATAGGGATATCAGTATTTCCAGCCATTTGTTATATGCAGTATTATCAATATAAACGAGTTCTACACTGAAAATAAGGGAAAAATAAGCATACTCATCGTTTTGAATTTAAGTCTAGTGCAAAATATGATTTAATGCAAAGACTCGAGCATTTATACAATTGACCTCCCTCAAGAATTATATAAATGATCCCAAGACTCAATTATCTGTAAATTGATAAGCCAACCTCTTGGCTAATTCTACCTTTAGAATTTTTGGTCGATAAATTTCTGTAAATTCTATCTTTAGTCCATCATAATCACGAGAAACTCTTCGGACTATAATGTTGAGATAAAATAGGTCAACACACACTACTTGCCCAACGTAGAAGGGGTCATATGGAGAGTAAGCTCCTATATGCCTACCGACGAAGAAGGGATTCATAGTAGTTTGGCCTATAAAGACTAGTCTCAATTTTAGGTTTAGAGGAAGATCTCATCAATTTTATTTTAATTCATTTTTAAGTGAGCTAATGTCTAGCATGCGAGAATGAATAAACTAAAATGATTGGTTAAATTTGTGTGACATCTTTATGTCCATGATAACTAACATTCAAACTAGATGAGTCAATTTTCATGCATTTTAGTAGTAGGTGGTTTGGTTTAGGCGGAATATGATGCACTAACTATCATGTGATGAAAAAGCAACAAGAACGGAAAAATACATAAAAATATTACAAAGTCCTAGTGTGGCCTATCTACCAAAATGAACAAAAATACAACTTCGGAATCCAACTCATTTGGACCCGAGAAGCTTGTCTTGATGTTCCATCTTGGTCCATGCAGCGGGAGTGAGCAATCCGATCTCCATCTTTAGTCTTCTCAAAATACATTTAATAAGTTACAAAATATAAACCTATTTACATTCTAATTTAAAAACGTAATTTAATGAAAAATAAAATGAAGATTCGAGATCTCAAAATTACATCAAAGATCATGTTTCCATCATTACGAAAACATGATCAACTAAGGCCACACTAGGTAATACAAATTACAACCGATTGCAAAAATACGTAAATTAAACCATTCAACCATTCATTCAACAAGATAAAATGCATCAACTATAAATTAATCATTCAAGACATAATTCTTTAATTATGAAGAATAATTTATCCAAACCACCTTTTAAAATGATCAAAACTATGTGACAATTCCTTAATTAATCACAATAACCCCAACCAAACATAATCCGATTTTAATTCATATTCTTTAACATGAATTAATACAACATTATTTTAAACCTCTTTAAAATAATTGGGTATCCAATTTTTGTGAACTTCTTCACAACAATAAACGAAACAATATCATTATAATGAATAATAACAAAAACCTTCAACCAAAAATAAAAAAACGAAACAGGTTTTTTTTTTCTTTTTGGCAGCCAAGGATTATTTTTTTTTTTTTTTAAAAATTTACAATTTAATTTGATGTTACTAATATTTTCAAGATCGGTACAAATTATCAACATCTAATCATTATTAAACATCGATACAAACTAGATGATTCAATTTAACAATTTAAAATGAATATCTAAAACAATGAATACCGAAAAAATATATAGCAATGAACATTCAAATCGATTTCCATTTACATTTTAATTTAATCCTTATTAAATCAAAACAACTACAAATTCATCATGTTATCGTCTTAACTATTTAAAACAATAATTATAATGAATCAAAATAAAAAAACAAAGCAAAAAAATTTTTTTTTTTTTTTCGTTGATGTACAGTACGGATGAACAGTACAGCCGAAAACATTTTTTTTTTTTCGGCAGAAATCAAATAAAAAACAAAAAAATAATGATTCAAATCTTATATTTCATCAATTATGAAAACATATAAAATAATTTCGTAGCCCTTGGCTCTGATACCCCTTGTGGGAAATATCGGTATATTTCGTCATTAATTTACGGATTATAACGAAACTATAGTATATGAATTACGAGTCATAAATGAATTGCATAATATAAAATTATAGGAATTTTGAATTAACCTTTGCCCCTATCAAATTTGGCCTATAAACAATATCGAAGTCGATATTCTCCTAATTATTGCACCCAAGATGTTCCAAGATATGCCTTGCTTGTGCTAGAATTTTAGAAAAAAGTTACTGCTAATTTTTCTTTTGTGTGATTCTGAATGATAGAGAGAATTAGAGAGAAAAATCAAATTTTTTCTTTTTGTTCTTCTTCTCCTCTGTCTGGCCGTTCCACTAGGTTAGTAGTAGGAGGAGTCTCTCCTCTTTTTACTACTCTTGTAATTAGGGTTTTAACCTAGTTAACATAAAAGAATGATAGAAGATATTTTCTTTTATTTAACTCTTATTAGCCGAAAATAGGAGTATAAAAAGACCATTTGCTCCTTCCTTTTCCGGTTATATTAGTGACGAGCTAAAATACGGTGTCGTTAATTCCGCATATTAACTAGGCCAAATAGAAATTTATAAAACCTTACCTAGACTCAAACCAACCTAAATAAAAGGCTAGTAGGGGTAAGAAAAGGGTCGAACCCAAGGGAAAGCGGTAATGCTAAAATAATCTAATCTAGACTCTTGCAAAATATCAATTAACAAAACTAATGACTCTAACCACAAATTAAGACACTAATTACTAATTAAGACACTAATTAAAACAAAGGCCTAATTTAATTACAAACTATGATATTCACAATGGAAAACATGTAGGAAAACATAAATGGGGGAAAGTTTTGCATGAGAATTAATTATCAAGTCTAAAATTACCAACAACAACTAAATACTCAAAGACTCAAATATGGAGAAGTAACTTAGTGCAATTATCCCAAGTTCCCCACAATTAACAAAGTAAAGACCCCTCCTTTCCTCTCTTCTCTAATTATCTATTACAAGCTTCTAAGAACTAACCACCATGAATTAAACCATCCATAAATGACCCAATACAACTCAACCAATACTTATTAAAACATAAGCATAAATAAAGATGCAAGCTTTAAGCACAAAATCAAAGAAACATGCTAGAATCATGTAATAAAAACATTAAACCATGTTCTAATTACACAATAACCCAAATTCCACTCAAAAGATTCCAACTTTTAAACCAAAGTTACAATCTTTCAAGGTTGCTTTAACAAACACCAAGACAAATTAACCAAATTCATCAAGACAAAGCAAATAATTAATCAAACAATTGCTAGGATGGTTAGTCTTAACAACAATTCATTCAACAATGGAATTCAAACATAAGAAAATGGAATTAAATAGAGAAGGAAGGTTAAAAAGGTCTTACAATGCTAAAAGGGAAGAACTTGTTCAAATAACACTAAGCAAAGAAAGGATTAGCTACCCATAGTCTTCATATTACAACCCATTTCTAAATTAAACCAATTACAAGAGCCAAAGTTGAAGAACAAAGTAGAGAATTTCTAAGGAAAAATATGATGTTGAATGTTGTATGCTTGGCTCCTCTTCTCTCTCTTCAGATTTCTGCTTAAATACCCTTGGTCCGCAAACCTAGGGGCCTTGAAAGGTGGGCTTTCAAAAGACAAGACGGAGAAATGAAGAAATGACGTGCTGAGAAAGGACGCAGGCTGCGTCCTACGACGCAGGCAGCGTCGTGATGACGCAGGCTGCGTCGTGATGACGCAGGCTGCGTCGTGATGACGCAGGCTGCGTCGTGTACTGCCCAATTTTCCCTTGCTTTTCCTTCTTGACTTTCGTTGACCCATGGACTTTTGGCCCCGCCTTGACTTCCATTGACCCATTGGGTTTGGTCTTCATGCCTTGGTGATTCATTGCTAGCCCACTCCAATTTCCGGGTTTTTGGGTCTCGGGTTTCAGGTTTGACTTTCATTGACTTTCGGGTTTGACTCTCAAAATTGACTCAAATTACTAAATACCAACATTATTACAAAAACTAAAGTTAACATAAAACAAAGCTAATGACCCGTAAAAAGTAAAACGAAAGACTCTAATAAATACTACTAGACACGACACAATTTGGTGTTGTCAAATACCCCCACACTTGGACTTTTACTCGTCCCGAGTAAAACTCGAGATTCGCAAGGCAAACACAAGTCCAAACATAGGATGCGGAGGTAATGACCTCTCTTCCCTCACCACTATTTTCTTATATCTCCCTCAAAACACAACCATCTATTAAAACAAAAAAATTGACTCAAGGTTGTTTTAACACTCTTCCCTTACCTCTTCCTACTTATAACTCCCTCTAAACAAGACTCGACACACCACCAACTCCGACTCATTTCAACTCAAATCCTCCCTTCTTATAGCTCCCAAGAATGTAGTATGACCATCTTTGCCTTATCCCAAGGCATAGCTAGATGGTCTTCATCACCAAACTCCATGCAACTCCACTACTTATACCACCCCCTTATTACTCCACTAGTGTAAAGTATGGTTACTTGGTTGGCCCCAAACTACACAATTTGCACAACCAAGCAACCACCAAGAGAAATCCACCAATTTGGAACCAAATTTGTGACGCAAAATAAAAATAAAGGAAGTCCTAAACTAGCCTCCTTCCAATTCCCTCCTTATCACTCCCTTCTTATACCTCCCAAAATCCTCATCATAGAAAGTATTATGCTCAATTTTTTTTTCATTTTTCATTTTTCCATTTTTTTTCTTGAAAATCCCTCATTTTGCCTAAGGTGCCCTTTCGGGTTTTCACCTTAGCTTTTCCTTTCCTCTCATTGGTGGCTCGCAACTCGATTTTTCAGTTTGCCCGGAATGCCCTTTCGGGTTTTCATTCCGTCCTCGGCCACCTTCCCAATTTTCTCCTAGGTGCCCACCCTTGTGGGTTTTCACCTAGCCGGGATTTTCAATTTTTTTTTCTTCTTTTCTTTTTGTCTTTTTTTTTTTCTTTTTCTTCAAAATAAAGACAAATAAAATACAATGCATCAAAAACAAAATAACTATATACAATCTTCTCCCCCACACTTAGAACATACAATGTCCTCATTGTAGGAGAAAAGAAAAAGGTTACCTCATCAATTGTCGAAACGAGAAGAACCCGAGGCACCTCCTCGGTTTCTCCTCCTCTCCCTTTCTTCTCTAGCCCTTCTTCTTCGTTCTAGGCCTTCCTCAAGGGCCTCTTCGGTGTAAGGAAAGGGGTAGCCCGGGTTTTGTTGGATGGACATCCCAAAGAATGAGCTAGCCAAGCCATAGACGTCCTCTTGTGCCACCGCATCTTCATAGGAGTCTTGAAGATAGGTGTGGTGGCGCTCATTTTGAGCGTGAAAATGGCTCGTAGCTTGCTCCCTCCAAGCATTTTGGGTTGTCCACATCTCTTGTTGCTCTTGCCACCTTTTATCTTGTTGTTCCCTCCAAAGGCGGGCTTCCTCTTGCCGGTCTACCATGTTCCTCCATTCCTCTAGTTGAGCCCTCTCGGCCTCCCCTCTCAATCTCTCTCTCTCTTCCACTACATTGTGCCAATCATCCAATGACTCAAGCCTACCTCCTTGTTGTTGTTGCCAAGTATTCGAATCGTCCACCCTCCCACTAATGTGCTTCAGGAAGTCGTTGGTGCTAGCAAAATAGGTAGCCATTTGTTGTTGCCAAGGCACCATGGGGATGCTAGAACGACCCTCCGCATCAAACATCGGGGTGTCGGTGTCTTGGTGGCTTTGGAAGGATGATTGGAAATGGAATGGTGGTTGTTGTTGTTGTTGTTGTTGTTGTTGTTGATAATTTGTGGTTTGGGAAGGTCCTTGCTCAATTGTGAGGATCTCGATCTCCTTGCTCACCCGCTCACTTCCCTCACCTCCCTCTCTCCTTACCCTCCTTCTTTGCCTCAAAGGCACTTCCTCTACCTCTGCTTCCTCCCTACTCTCCCCCAAACTCTCCTCCCTAGGCAAGGGGTTGTTTGGAGGTCGAGGCATCTTCATGTAACTAAGCCCGTCACTCCCCAACCAAAACCCTTTCAAGGGTTGCTCTTTGCTAGTCTTGAACATATGAACCTCCTCGAGCCCAAGTCGGGTGTATCTCGTCAATCCCCTACAAATGTTCACCTCTTGCTCATCACCAATGCCCCCCTCATAGTGCCTCACCAAGAATGAAATCACCCCCCCAAGATGGATGCTTGCTTTGGTAGATTTTTGCCTATGTTTAATGCAAGCCCTCAAAAACAAATCGGTCAAATCCGGGATCCCTACCCCCTCCGGAAGCATAGTCCACAAACATAGCCGGATGCTCTCCGGCTCTTTGGTGGGTTCTCCCGCGGAGTTGAAGATGGTGGTAAGGAATCTTGTGATTAGGCGGAGTACGGGGTGGGTGATGGCTGAAAGTTTGGCATCTTTAGATGGGCCGTGGTAGTTTGTAATGTTAACCCACATTGTGTGCATTTTTCCCTTGGGGCACCTAATGTCTTCGGTTTGTCTGGTGATCTTCAGGATTTGACGGATTTCGAAAGTGGGGGCATTATGCCAAGTTTGGTTTACACGGAATCGGTAGGCTTTTTCCTCACCCTCGGGCACGTCCAACTCCGACAAGGTTGCTAGAAACTCGTACGCGAAACTCCTATAGGTGTGATCCCAGGAGTCCGGCTTGAGATAAGCCTCTAGCCCTACTTTAGCTAGCATGTCCCTTGTGAAGTCGAACATGCCTAAGGCATGGAGGGTGTTTGGGCAAAAGAATTTTGTGGCTACGAGAGGTTGTTGTCGGGGTGAGGTTAGCTTATCCCAAATTCTCTTATATTGAGCATTCAACCTTTCATAGCCCATGAACACCGCTTCCACCTCGGTGTCGAGCTCACTCACCGCGGCCCTCTTATTCTTCCCTTTGCAAAACAATTTGGAGATCTTGGGTGCCATTTCTGCAAAATTCAACAAACAACACAATACAACAAGCAACAAGCAATCACTCAAAAGATTTTTCACTCAAGCAATTCAACAAACACTTGGTGTGCAACAATTTCAACACCTCAAAAACTTAGTGTTTGTTGAATTTCTTTACCTCACTCAGAAATTTTTGTCCAATCCTAACTACACAATCAATCAAGGGCAAGGGGAAACTCAACCTAAGACTAATTCTAGCCTAAATTTGAGCAAAAATTTGAAGAACAATGGAAAAGTTGAGTATGAAGTTATAGCTTATTGATTCCACAAAGTTCAAGCTCCTTGATGATTAGAATAGGTAGGGAATCCGACAAACAACCTTAAAAACCCAATAAAGCTCCTAAAAATCGAATTTGAGGAAAAAATTTCTAGGTTTTCAAAGACGGATTTTCTGAGATTGTGAGTGATTGAGATGGATTTTGGGGTGATTGAAGGTAGAATAATGATTAGGAAGAAGAATTTGATTGAGTTTGATGAAAGGTTTGGAAGATTTGAGGGAGAAAGATGAAGTTTTGAGGGATTGGGGTTGGTTTGGGGTGTTTTTCATGAAGAACAAGTGTATGAAGATGTGTTTTGATTTTGTGAAGAACTCGGGCAAAAGGGAAAACAAATGCTGAAAACCCGTGATGACGCAGGCTACGTCCTACGACGCAGGCTGCGTCCTGCACTGCCGGCTCTTCTTGCTTTTGCACTTAGCCAAATTTTTGGCTAAGTGTTCCAAACACCTCCATACTTGCATTTTCACTCCAATGGTCCATGATAACCTCCAATATCCAAATTTTATCGATTCCCGAACTTTTTATCCATGGCACGCATCCCGAGGCGGCCGAAAACTCGCAAAACTTCACAAAACCGTTAGTAACTTCAAAAAATTTTGCATGATGCAATGTCTAACTAATTGAAAACAACTCAAATACTAAGAATTAACAATGAAACTTCAAAGAAATATTCACAAGGATAGAGTATGTACACGATTTGCCGTTTATTTAGAGTCGATGGCTCGACTTAGCTATTTCAAGCTTTTCAACTTTCATAAACGGGGTCTTCAAGCAAGACCTCTTCTTCCCCCTCCCGGGCACATCCTTGGACGTAGTGTTTGAGACGGTGGCCATTCACCTTGAGGAGCTTTCCATCCCCGGGCCCCTCCACTTCAATAGCTCCATGGGTAAACACTTTCTTGACGGTGTAAGGTCCAAACCATCTTGACCTCAACTTGCCCGGAAAGAGCTTAAACCGGTTTTGGAACACAAGAACTTTATCACCCTCCTTGAAAACCCGACGGTTTATCATCCCATCATGCCATCTTCTTGTTTTCTCCTTGTAGATGGAAGAGTTCTCATACGCATCTTGGCGAATTTCCTCAAGTTCTTGTAATTGAAGCTTTCGGTGCATACCACTCTCATCTTGGTTTTGGTTGAAAGATTTGATAGCCCAATAGGCTTTGTGCTCAACCTCCACGGGGAGGTGGCAAGCCTTGCCATAGATGAGACGGAATGGGGACATGCCAATGGGGGTTTTAAAAGCGGTCATATATGCCCACAACGCATCAACTAGCCTCTTGCTCCAATCTTTTCTATCCGGATTAACCGTCTTTTCAAGGATGCCTTTTATTTCACGGTTTGAGAGTTCGGCTTGCCCGTTTGTTAGTGGGTGGTAGGCCGTGGAAATTTTATGATTCACCCCATACCTCTTGAGTAAGCCTCCAATCACCTTGTTGCAAAAATGGGTACCCCTATCACTAATGATAGCCCTTGGAAAGCCAAACCGGGAAAATATGTTCTCTTGAATGAAAATGGCTACTACCTTGGCATCATCGGTGCGGGTAGGAATTGCTTCAACCCATTTTGACACATAATCTACCGCCAAAAGCATGTATAAATAACCACCGGAATTAGGAAAGGGGCCCATAAAGTCAATTCCCCACACATCAAAGATCTCACAATATAGAAGAGGTTGTTGTGGCATCTCATTTCTTTTTGTCAAATTCCCCACCCTTTGACATCGGTCACAAGTTTTTACAAATTAGTGGGCATCTTTGAAAAGGCTTGGCCAAAAGAAACCGCATTCAAGCACTTTTCTAGCGGTTCTTTGTGGCCCAAAATGCCCTCCACAAGCATAGTCATGACAATGATGTAAGATGGAAGGAATCTCACTCTCGGGCACATATCTTCTCACAAGTTGATCTTGGCAAAACTTCCACAAGTAAGGATCATCCCATGTATAGTACTTTGCATCGGATTTTACTTTGCTCTTTTGATGAGAAGAGAAATAGCTTGGAAGCCGCTTTGTCACCAAATAGTTGACCATGGTAGCATACCATGGCTCCTCCACTTGTATAGCATAAAGTGACTCATGAGGGAGACCTCCTTCAACCTCATCAAGAGGGCATGATGGTCTTCCTTCATGGTTTAGCCGGCTCAAATGATCCGCCACCACATTCTTCACTCCTTTCTTGTCTTTTATTTCAACATCAAATTCACTTAGGAGAAGGATCCATCTCAACAACCTTGGCTCTGCATCCTTCTTTGCCACAAGGTATCTAATGGCGGCATGATCGGTGTAGATGATCACCTTTGTGCCCAAGAGATAAGATCGGAATTTTTCTAGAGCATAAATCACACCAAGGAACTCCTTCTCCATCGTAGAATAGTTCTTTTGAGCATCATTCAAGAGGGTAGAAGCATATTGGATCACATGGGGTCCTTTGTCACTCTTTTGACCCAAAACCACTCCCAATGCATAGTCATTTGCATCGGTCATGATTTCAAATGGAAGATCCCATCGTGGTGCTTGAATAATTGGTGTGGTGACCAATCTCTCCTGCAATTCATCGAAAGCTTTCCTACATGAGGCATCAAAGACAAACTCCGCTTCTTTGTGCAAAAGCTTACATAAGGGGTTAGCAATCTTGGAAAAATCCCTAATAAATCTCCGGTAGAAACCGGCATGTCCGAGAAAAGACCTAATGTCTTGGGTGTTAGGGGGATAAGGTAAAGTTTTGATGATGTCAACCTTAGCCTTATTCACCTCAACCCCCCTTTCCGACACTACATGTCCTAGAACGATGCCACTAGTCACCATGAAATGACATTTTTCGGAGTTTAAAATGAGATGAGACTCTTGGCATCGCTCTAAGACAAGAGCAAGGTGTTTTAGACATGCATAATAGGAGTCCCCATGGACGGTGAAATCGTCCATGAATACTTCTATGATCCTTTCTACATAGTCGGAGAAAATACTCAACATGCACCGTTGAAAAGTTCCCGGTGCATTACACAAACCAAAGGGCATACGCCGATAAGCAAATGTACCAAATGGGCATGTGAATGTGGTCTTGACTTGGTCCTCGGGTGCGATTGGGATTTGAAAATACCCCGAGTACCCGTCAAGGAAACAATAGAAAGCTTTCCCCGCTAATCTTTCTAACATTTGATCAATAAATGGTAGCGGGAAATGGTCTTTCAATGTTACCGCATTCAAGCGGCGGTAGTCAATACACACCCTCCAACCGGTTTGGGGTCGGGTGGAGACCAAGTCTTCTTGTGCATTCTTGACTACCGTCACTCCTCCCTTTTTGGGTACGACTTGAGTTGGGCTAACCCAACGAGAGTCGGAAATAGGGAAAATGATACCCATTTGCAATAGCTTAATTACCTCTTCTTGCACTACCTCTGCCATGGGTGGATTGAGCCTCCTTTAGGGTTGTCGGACCGGTTTGGCATCCACTTCAAGTCGTATCTTGTGCATGCAAGTCACCGGGCTTATCCCCTTTAGGTCCGCTATGCTCCAACCAAATGTATCCTTATTCTTTTGAAGTCATGCTACCAATTTGTCTTCTTGGTCCTCGGTGAGTGTGCTTGAAATGATAAGTGGTAGGGTGTTCTTGTCCCCTAGAAAGATGTACTTCAAATGGCTTGGGAGGGTCTTCAACTCGACTGCTGGGGGTTGGATAATGGAAGGGAGGGGCTTGTGGAGTGGAATACTCAAGGCAAACAACTCGGACAAGTTTGCTAGTGTAGGATGATGGCTGCGTCCACTGACGCAGGCTGCGTCGTGTGACGCAGGCATCGTCGTATGACGCAGGCTGCATCCTGCTTTGCCGTGCCCTGTTTTCAGCATTTCTATGATGTTGAGTTCCTCATATGTTTCTAAGGGCTCTTCCCTTTCCAAGTCTTCAAGACGTTCCTGCACATCAATGGCCAATAACAAACGCAAACCTTCCTCTTCCATGTGGTTAGTTAAAGCTACCTCGAGTGGGTCTCTATCACAAAATTTATACTTTTGATTCACTAATGGCTAAAAGATATCCAAGAAGAAACAAGATTGATGGTCACTCGGGTGCCGCATGGAGTCATATATATTGTAAGTTAATCTTTTCCCTTCAAACTCCATAGTCAAGCACCCGTTTGAAACATCGATCTTGGTATTTGAAGTTTTCATAAACGGCCTACCAAGAAGGAGAGGGGTGGCACTAGAGCTAGATTGCATATCTAAGACGTAGAAATCCGCCGGGAAGACAAGATTATCGACTTCCACTAGCACATCCTCTACCATGCCCTTGGGATAAACACTAGACCTATCGGCTAATTGAATGACCACCCCGGTCTTAGACAAAGGTCCTAAGCCTAGGGTCTCATAGATAGATAGAGGCATGACTTTTATAGAAGCCCCAAGGTCTAGCATGGAACGTTTAAAACTTTTTCCTCCAATAGTGCAAGGGATAGTGAACATGCCCGGGTCTCCACATTTCTTTGGTAAATTTTGCTTGAAAATTGCCGACACATGTTCACTCACCCTAATCTTATGGGTTCCCTTCTTAGGATTTCTCCTAGGTGTACAAAACAAAGTTCTTTCAAGAACTTTGCATACCTAGGGACACTATTCAACAAGTTAAGAAGATGAATGTTTACCTCACATTTCCGGAAAGTCTCATATAAGTCATTCTCCTTGGCATACTTCCTAGTGCTTATCAAAGCACTAGGAAATGGGACTTCCGGTATGTACTCCTCCACTTCATCATCTTCAATAGTGTCTTTGCCCTTCCTTGAAGTGTCTCCCTTGGGGTCCTTGCTTGTGGATGCCCCTTTTTCATTCTTCGATAGCTCTTCATGACCAACCACCAATTCTCCTTGGTCTTCAATCTCCAAGGTTTCCATCTCTAGATTCTTCATCTTTTCCTTTCCTTTCCCAAGGGGGTTTACTTCCAACTCTTTGCCTCCCCTCAAGGTCATGGCACTAGCATTTTCCCTAGGTGGGGGAATGGTTTGAGATGGGAATCTTGTGGAGCTTGAGGCTTGGGATTTTGACATATTTGAGGCCATTTGGGATAGTTGGGTTTCCAAGTTGCTCACCCTAAGGAGTGTTTGCAAGATGTCACTCAAGTTCCCTTGAGAAGACGAATTCCCTTGAATGGGACCTTGGTTGGGTTGTCTTTGAGATTGAGAATTACTTGGAAAATTTGAGTTGTTGGGTCTTGGGTTGTTGAAATTTCTTTGGGGATTTTGGTGGAAATTAGAGTTTCGGTTTTGGGTTGGATTTTGGGCTCTCAAGTGATTGAATTGACCATTTTCGAAACTCTTTGACTTGTCTCCTCCCCACCCCAAAAGATCACGGTTTCCCACTTGGTTATACATTCCTCAACCACTTGGGTTCCTAGAATTGTAATTCCCATACCCCATAGCATTGACGCTCTCCATAGTGGCTCCTTGCTCAATCATGATGTAACATGTATTTGTAGCATGGTCACCTCCACAATATGAACATTCAAGTGGTTCGGGGTGTTGAGAAAACGAGCTACTTTTGTGGACAACCAAGTTGGACACCATGCTTTTAAGTTCACCCACCTCTTGCATGATTTTGTGATTTTGAGAGGCATAAGGATCTTCCATGGAAGATACATTTCTAGAGCTTCCTCCCCTTTCATTCTTCCTCCCGTAGCTTCTTGTGTTCATTGCCAACTTCTCAATAATATTGTTGGCCTCGGCCACATTAAGTGTATCAATTCCACCTCCGGTGGCGGCAATGATCATCCGTTGGTCGTTTTGGCACAACCCTTCATTGAAGGCCGTCAATAAATCGTCCCCCGACATCCCATGATATGGGCATCTTGCCACAAGGCTTTTGAAGCGCTCCCAATAGTCATAAAGGGTTTCCCCCATGTCTTGCTCAATGGTAGTGATGAGCTGCTTTGAGTGATTATGCCTTGAATCCGGGTAATATTTCTCAAGAAACTTCTTCTTCAAACCCACCCAAGTGGTGACGGAGTGGGCCGGAAGACAAAAGAGCCATTTCTTAGCGGCATCTTGTAGAGAAAACGGAAATGCCCTTAGCTTGAATTGGTCTTCGGTCACTCCTTGGGGAATAGCCCCTTGGCAAATCATGTGGAATTCGGCCAAGCGCCTATTGGGGTCATTCCCCACCATTCCATGGAATCTAGGCAAGTTATGGACAAAGAACCCCTTGAGCTCAAAGTTCACATCCCCCATGGGGGGATATGCAATACATAGTGGTTACTCCTCATAGTTCCTTGCCCGGATCTCACCAATTGTTCTATTATCCTCCATATTTGGTGGGTAGAAGATGTCCAATGGAGATGGTATCCTCGGTGGTGACTCAAATACTTGCTCCGCTTGTTCTTGAAAAATATTATTCTCCAACTTCTCTTCACTAGGCTCCCTCCAAAAAGGTCTCCTATAGAGGGGATTGGAAAATAACCAATTGGATATGCTACTTGAGGATGGATCAATGTCTTGGTCACCAAGTCCCTCTTGTGACCTAGGCATAAACTTTTAAAAACAACTCACAAACACAATAATTAGTAACTTCAACACCAAGTAACCTACAAACAATACAAAAAGAAATATTGGAAAAACAATCTAAACAAAGTATGACACTAACAAGAGTTTCAATTGGATATTTAGCTATATTGCCTTCCCCGGCAACTGCGCCAAATTTGACGAGCTAAAATACGGTGTCGTTAATTCCGCAAATTAACTAGGCCAAATAGAAATTTATAAAACCTTACCTAGACTCAAACCAACCTAAATA
>JAIUZE010022422.1:0-20417 GCA_022085475.1 Heliosperma pusillum | reverse complement strand
TGATGAAGGAACAGTTTCCTCCATTGGTTGCTCGGTTGTGGGTTCTTGAATCTCCGACAGTTCGAAGGTTCCATTACTTGTCCTATTCTCGAGAAATTCTTTCTCTAAGAACGTCGCACTAGCCGCAACAAAAACTCGAGGTTCGGTAGGCGAGTAAAAGTAATGACCAAACATCCCTTTTGGATAACCAATAAAGTATGTCTTGACCGATCGTGGGCCGAGCTTATCGTCAGGTCTCCACTTGACATAAGCCTCGCAGCCCCAAACCCGAATACTTAAATGAAAGGAACCAAGTTAGGGACCGTTCCCTCCATAATTCAACTGGAGTCTCTGTCTAGCAGCTTTTTTTACGACGGGACTCTAGGTCCTAAGTATTAAAGAAGCTGACAAAAGAGCATAACCCCACAATGAATCAGGTACAACCGTGTGACTCATCATGGATCGAACCATATCAAGTAATGTTCGATTTCTCCGTTCGGACACACCATTCAATTGTGGTGTTCCAGGTGGAGTTAACTGTAGTACTACACCACAGTCTTTAAGGTGTTGATCAAAATCATTCGAAAGATATTCGCCACCACGATCTGAACGTAGTGCTTTAATCTTTCTATCCAGCTGGTATTCAACCTTATTCTGGAATTCCTTGAACTTGTCAAAGGACTCATTTTTATGCTTCATTAAGTAGACATAACCATATTACTACTCATAATAGTCCGTGAAGTGAGAAAATAATATAGCAATCCTAGAGTTGATTACACAGCAGAGCGCATTCCAACACCTTTGAAGGAAATTCGAGTCATTTTGCCTATGAGACAGGATTCACACGTGCCAAAAGATTCATAGTCAAATGGGGAGATAGTCCCATTTTCAATGAGCTTCTTCACGCGTTTTTCATTTATGTGTCCCATACGGCAATGCCATAAATAGGTTTGATCTTTGTCACCAACCTTTGCTTTCTTACTACTCACATGCAATATATCTGTGGTTTGATCTAAAACATAAATCACATTCATGGAAACTGCTTTACCATAAATCATTTCGTTTAAAGAGAAAATACAGCTATTATCCTTTATTACAAACGAAAAACCGTCCTTATCAAGTACGGAAACAAAAATAATGTTTTTAGATAAACTGGGTACATAGTAACAGTTATTCAGAAATAACTCAAATCCACTCGGGAGTTGGATTACATATGTTCCCACTGAAACGGCAGCTACTCTTGCTCCATTTTCCACATCGCAGGTCCACATCACCCCTTGCAGAGTTGTGATGTTTCTAGGGCCTGCAATGATTGCACAGATGAGAACCAAACCAGATCTAGTACCCAAGTTCCGAAACTTGCATGGTTGATCTCAATCATGATGAATAAAAGAAGAAGACATACCCAACAGGCGAGACGCGGGCATGCTTTAGTCCTCCGGTAACACGAGGAGTTCCTACTCCAATGCCCAAGCTTGTGGCAATGGTGGCACTCCACGTTACCTTCATCGCTCTTTGTCTTGCCTTGTGAGCTACCGCTAGACTCACCAGGCCCACTCTTGCCTTGCCCTGGCTTTTTGAATTTCGGCTTCCCTATAGCTAGGTTTGCCTTAGCCTTGCCCATACCTTTGCCCTTGTTGGCAATCATGAGAACGTCCTGTTTCAGGCTCCCACTCAATTTCAGATCACTCTCTGTCTGTACAAGGAGTGAGTGGAGCTGATGAAGACTCTTCTGCATATCATTCATATCGTAATTTGCCCTGAAAAGGGCAAAACCATCATGAAGTGAATGAAGAACGCGGTCTATGACGATCTTCTCATCGATTTTGCAACCAAGTGCCTCCAGTTTCTCGACATTCTCACTCATGTCAAGAATGTGTGGGCTAACTGCTTGGCCCCTCTGGAGTTTCGCTTCAAAGAAGCGACAGGTATGCTCATAGCTAACGATCCTCGGAGCTTTCGAGAACTCGTTAGAGAGCGTGGTGAAAATCTTGTTTGCACCTTGGGCAATGAATCGTATTTGCAAATTGGATTCCATTGAAAAGATGAGTACGTTCTTTATCGCACCCGCCTCCATTACGAAATCAATATAAGCAAGTGATTCATTTGCTTCTGCATTGGGGCCTGGGTTTGGCGGTAGTTGCTTAGTCAAGTACTCGAGCTTACCGTCAGCAATGGCAGCATTCCGTAATGCCGCCTCCCAGTCCGCAAAGTTGGACCCGTTATTCTTCAGTCGCGTTGACTGATTCATAGGGTCCATGAACATCTTAAGCCAGGACGCACGTCCGAGCGTGGCACTTGGCATTGGGTCATCAGTATGGCCAGCCATTTGTTATTAGCAGTTTATATCTGAATATATTTGACTGTGGAAAAAGAAAATAAATATGATAAGTGTCATCGTTTTAAATTTGAGTCTAATGAAAAACTGTTTAATTAGATGACTCGTGCATTTATACAATTGACCTCCCTCAAGAATTATATAAATGATCCCAAGACTCAATTTCTGTAAATTGATAGGCCAACCTCTTGGCTAATTCTACTTTTAGAATTCCTGGTCGATAAATTTCTGTAAATTCTATCTATAGTCCATCATAATCACGAGGTATTACTCGTACTATAATGTTGAGATAAAATAGGTCAACACTCACTACTTACCCAACGTAGAAGGGGTCATATTATGACTTCCGACGAAGAAGGGGCTCATAGTAGTTTTCCCTATAAAGACTAGTCTCAATTTTAATTTATAGGGGAAGGTCCCATCATCTTAACTTAAATTCATTTTAAGTGAACGATTGTCTAGCAACTCGAGAATGATTTAACTAAGGTGATGGCCCTAAAAGCGAGTGACATCTGTATGTCCATGATTAAAATATTCAACCTATATGAATCATTTTACATGCATTTTATTAGGTGGTTTGGTTTAGGCGGAATATGATGCAATTATCTAACATGTGAATGAAAAACAAAAGAACGAAAAATAATTAAACCTTCGGTCCTAGCAATCGGCGTAAAGAACAGAGATATCAAGATAGATATCCTCCTAATCGTTGCACCCAAGATGCTCCGAGAAATACCCTTGTGTTGCTAGAAGTTATCAAAAATTACTGTTAATTTTTGATTTGTGTTTATGTCAAAAGTTACTGATAACTTTTGTCAGTTTGTGTGATGTTAGATGGAGGCTGCCAGAGAGAATAGAAAACTAGGTTTTGGAATTACTGTTATTCTCACCATCCACTCACGGCACCTTTTTGGGTTTCTTTTATATGAGGAGATATTTTGGTCTTCTCAAAAATAACTACCCATTGACCAAAAACCGAGTGTATCTGGATACTTTCGTTTTTGGTCATTTTAGCTTCCAATATAATGTAATATATTATAATCGTCGTTTTACATGGACCGACATTATAATCCGTCATTAATTATAAATATCCGTATATTTATAATTTGCCAATTAATTATAACGGTTTATGTTTAATTAGCTTACATTATATACTATAATTAAATATAACTTTTTATATTCAATTTTACGAATTACCGTTAATTCGTCTCAGCTAACTTTTGTCTCATCATCACATTGACTAACCTTTTAGTCAAAAACACTGACTAACCTTTTAGTCATATAATAGGGTATCAATATGATTATTTTCTCAAATAATCACATCTCTCAAACACATCCTATAGGTGTGACTTTTAGGGACCAGTTGATCACCGCCATCTGTATGACAATAACGTCAAACTTATCTAGCAAGCCAACCGTTATTGATAAACGTTAATCAACTGATTATTATACAAAGTATACCCTGTGAACCTACAGAGATTTATTTATGTTATTGCACTAACTGGAGGACACTAGCTCCAACAATCTCCCACTTGTCCGTACAAGTGTATGTGCGATAACCGATTCTCATATCCATAATAAATTTCTCCCACTCAATGTAAACCAATTTGCAAAGTCCGTATTCACAAAGGTCGTAGTTTACAAGTGATCAGTATCAAGAGTGGTTTCCCCGACTAGAGAGTAACTAACTGATAAACGAATCTATATTCGAGCATGGACCATGCATTTCAGTTACAGCTCCTCGAGTGGCCCTGAGAAATATCATATCCTGATAAAGGTTGGATATTTTCTTCAACTCGAATCTTGCAGATACAAGCGCAGTATGAAATGACCCAGTGAAAATCTACTTAGCCTCCTGTTACGGTCGACCATGAGAAAGAAACCAAAGTCACCCAAAAACTGCCTTTATCTCAGATAGACAGTCGATAGTCAAAAGAATCGACTCTAGGAACACTATGGATGTCCTATCCACGACCTGACACCTAATGTTCCGAAACATTTAGGACTCCATAACGTTGTCACAAAATTGTCCTTCCAATGTCATCCGAATCTCGATATGTTGACCATGCATCATAACATCAGCCCGTCTCCACAAATTGTCCAAATTAAGCTCAGCTGATCCTAACCACATCTTCAATTGAGCATGAGCGGACTCAAATCTAGACGTAAATGTGTTACCAAAAAGAACCACCAAATTAGTAAAACATTTGGCAAATATATGAATTTTACCCCACCATTGAGCCTGGAGATAACTGGTAAGTCCGGGATAGCAAAAATACTTCCTTCTTAGCTCTTCCCACTCCTTTTGAAAATGCTCAATCGTTTTGGCTTCAATCTCTTTCTTCCAAACACCATATGCTAAACCTTTCCCGAAACTTCCATCTTTTTCCATGTTCGTTTAAATATGAAAGAGACGCAATAAATGATGGGTATTGTGAAACACAAGTGAAATTGCTGCAATTATACCACCTTTGTGATCAGTGACAATGACCGTCAGCCTCACACCAGGTTCCAACAATGATTCCAACCTCCTCAAAACCCAAGTATAACCTTCAGTTGATTCTTTCTTATTTAACGCATAACCTATTAGAAAAATTTTCCCAACAGGTGTGACACGAACACACTGAACCAAAATAGGATTGTATTTATTGGTTTTATATGTAGAGTCTATCAGAATAACATTTGGCCACGATTTAAACATTTGCACTGCTTCAAGATGAGTAAACCAAACACGTTCAAGATCACTTGTTTCCTCATTTACCATGAACTCACGTAGATAGTTAGCTTCGCTGACCAAATGCAACATATATTGCACACTATTCCTCCCGTCTCTATCCTTTGCACTTAGCCGGACATTTTCATTGTATATTTGTTTCAAGCAAGGAGCGGGTTGATCAGGAAACAAAAGGGTAAAAGCATTTCTAGCCATCCCCAGGTTTCACATGAGACTGCCGCTATTTATTTATAAATTCTTTCTGTTCAGCATTAAATTGTGCTCTACGTTCATGACCTTCAAGAAACTCTCCAAACGAGTGATTGTGAAACCCACATTTCGGAACCACTACCCACACTACTGAACCTTTTTTTACCACCTTTAGTGTAAATCGACACATAATTTTTTTGGTAGATGATTTTCTTAGTGGTTTCTCAGGATCCTTGGCCTTGCTTACGTAAGCTCCATACCGATCACATGTGTTGATTTAACATGGAGGAGTCTTGTCCATGTGATACTTATACTTTATCAGATGAAACCCTAACCCGTAAGCAACCTCATTGCATTAATCGAATGCTTTCTCAAAAGTTTTAAACGGATATTCAAAGACAAAATAATCGTTGTAATCAACATCGTCTCCAGTCGATTGTTCATTATTTTCCTAATTAATTCCATTAAAAAATATATAAATTTTGTTCTTATAAAAAAACAAAAAAAACAATTTAAAAAAAAATACGAAGTTGGTTCATTCGTGTCGATTACACATCTGGGCCTGGGCTGATTTGTGTAATCCACACGAATGGACCTGGATCATTTCGTGTGGACTACACGAATGAGCCTGGGTCATTTCGTGTAGTTTACACGTTAAGGCCTGGGTTTTTAGCAGATCTGAAATGTAAATGTCGACTAAAAAAGAATTGGATGATCGGAATTTTACCGTAGCATTTCTGGTGTTTTGACTAACGTCATCTTCATTTCCCGAGTTCTCCAGTTCCTCCTCGGCATTTTCATTACCCTCATTATCGTTTCTGTCTTCATAACCGCTTCCCTCGTCGTAACCATAATTATAATGTTCTTCGTTATAACGATAATGTTGTTCCTTATTCCAATCGTTGTGAAAATGAGGTTCATTATTATTGTACGAATTACAAAGATACGAAGTTATCTTCTTGCGCTAAAAAATAATGATAGGTCCAAAAGAGCACTCCCTTTCAGAAGACAGCAAAAATCCCGCGTTTATTGAAAACTTTCACGTGAAACTGAATCAACTAAATTTATTGCAAAATATGTCGAGTTGTTTTGAAATTCACTCATTTTCGATAAACCGCTAAATAAATAATATAGAGAGAGGTTTTAGTGAGAAGGGCAAATCTGGAAAGTAAAATGAAATTTGGGGGCGAGATGAGTAATAATATAGGGGCGGGATATAGCAATTTTGTTTTTATTAGTATTAACTATTACGTAAGTAACTAGTTTTTTACCCCCGTACAATGTACGGATCTTTTTGAATTCTTCATTTCATTTTTATATTTTGATGTTAGTGGGATTTAAAATTGGTTCCCAGAATAAATTTTGATTTCGGTGACTCCTTACCTCCAACTTAGTTTCTTATAACTACTCCCTCGCTTTTGCCTATTTCTTTCCGAGTAATATATCCTTGTCAGTACCAAGAAATTTGCTCCCTGCTCAGGAGGCCCTGCCACAGGCGCATGCACCGGCTGAAAGTAAAGAAAACTCTTTTGATGAATCAAAAGTTGGATAATCTACATTGGTTCTCACCTGAATCGCCCAATCTATCCTCCTGAGGAGAAGTTTAGTTTCAAACCCCGGTTCGATATGGCTTGATTTTTGAATATTCATAGTTGTTGAACTTATTGTTTCATAGTAGAATATTAGTTGTCTACTTGTCTGACATAATGCATATTGTTTCGTAGTAGCATAATAGATGTCGTACATGTTTGATATACGTGAAACGATTATCTCGATCAATGTCTAAATCATACAAGATAAGGACATTAGTAACTACGGTCAGTCACTTATTACAAGATTGTTTCCCACGAATTACGGGTTGAAAATTTGATCTCACTTCAAGTTGCAGCTAAATTGTGGAAGTACAATTCCGTTGATTGAAACACTTATCTTGATCAATATATAAGTCATACAAGATAATGACAATAGTAACTACAATTATTCACTTATTACAAGATCGTTGACCATGAATTACAGGTTAACCATTTGATCTCACTTCAAGTTGCATTTAGATTGTGGAAGTACAATTTTGTTGATTTAAACACATCATTGATGAACAATCCTAAACCATTAATTAACTAAGTAATCAAATGATTGTTATTCTAAAGTATGACGTTGTCTACTCAACAAAAGATTTATATTAACAAACGGTAAAGAAACTATATAGCTATAAGATTGAAATACAACTCCTTTTACATTATTGTCTAATTTTGGCGTCATTTAGAATATTTTTCAACAAAGCAATATTTCCTCCTTTTAATTTGTTTCTTTACATTTGCTTTTTGCACTAAGAATAATAAAGTGAAAACAAGTGGGTATATATAATGTTTGGATTACCATTATACCCCCATGTTGGCCTCCCATTATACCCTCATGTTGTGTCATAAAATATACCCCACTAATCAATTCTTTGGGTTAATTTTTTTTTTCTTCAATTCATACTTTATCAAAAAGTGGCGCCACTTTTGGTGGGTAAATTATTCATATACTTTACTCCAAATATGGGTAAGCTCCACTTTTAACATTCAACTTAAACCAATTGAATTTCCACAAAATATTCACCATTCTTTAAAGGGTTTTTTGTCAGAAACTACCTTTTATTTAAAGTCATTTGTGAACAACTACCTTTCATTTTATTTTTGGCTTTCAACTACCTTTCATTTCTTCTTTTTGTAACAAACTACCAAATATCCACTTCCGGCTAAAAAAGTCAACTTTCCGGCGTTGACTTGGTCTTTTCTCCCATTTTCACACATTTTACCTATATTTTTCCCTTTATTCACCCAATAAAATCTGAAAAAACTCTATTTCCATGTCAAACACCTTATCAAAAATCTCTTCCAAGCAATATCAACACATCAAGCATCTCAATCTCCCTCTTTATCTGCGCCGTCACCTTTACCGTCACCTTCACTTCGGCCCTTACATTCTAACAATCTTATAGACTACTCTTGATTAACTTAATGTTCATCTCAATCATATTAAAGTACCACCCTCTTTAACTCTTCATGATGAAGATGGTGGATGTAAGAAAGGTAGACTAACGGAAGAAAAGAGCAAGTCAATCTAATACATGTATAGATATAAGATTTAACAAATAAAATTTATATTGGTTAATGAGATTGATTAAAGGGAGAAAATATTACATCAATACAATCTAACTCTTACCCGGCAAAAGGAAGAAAAGGGAGAATATCGGTTGGATGTCTGAAAAACGGAGAAAAGAGCAAGTCAACGCCGAAAAGTTGACTTTTCTCGCCGGAAGTGGATTTTTGGTAGTTTTTTACAAAATGAAGAAATAAAAGGTAGTTGAAAGCCAAAAATAAAATAAAAGGTAGTTGTTCACAAATAACCCTAAATAATAGGTAGTTTCTGACAAAAAACCCTTCTTTATATTTCCCTCTAAAATATTTTAACAAATACATATTTGAATTCAAAAGTTATTGATCTATAAATACATTAACTTACCAACACATTGATTTCATCTTACTCAACTTTACAATTTACAATAAAATAAAATGTCGAAAAGTATCAATTGTGGTGGTCACACTCCATTTACACCACCACGGCCGTCTCAGCAGCAAGGCAGATCGTCTCACCAACAAGGCAACAATAGCCATCAGCACTAGGCCACCAGTATCATCATCGAATATCTTAGAAAACATGCCGCAGTAGCCACCACCACCAGCAGTATCACCCAACAACAACCATTAGTAACCAACAACATCAGCGGCCAAGAACATCCAACCATGCACAACCACGAGCAATACTACATCTGCACACATTTAAAAATAGTCCACAACTATAAAAAAAAGCATTGCACCTCCATTTCTAAGGCAATGGGTTGTAAGACGACTTACCAATCCATTGGATGAGGTGGCATGTGAGGATGGTTTTATTCCACCACCAACTGTTCGGCTTAAGAAAAAAAATACTCACCAACTTGGAAAGAAGAATAATTTGTCAAAAAATGACATTGAATTTCCAATGGAAAACTCAAATAAGGTTAAATAAACCAATTGAATTCTGATTATGGTGTCTCAAGATTCAAGAATCACAATTAGCACCATTTGAAGAACAGTACATACACAGCTCAAAGATGGCCAAGTGGTTGACTTTAGTAGGAAGTACAGAGGGAGGAAATCAACAAGATTCATCGACTTGGAAATATAAGAAGCATCTGTAACATCCCCATACACCAAGGTGCCTTACAACATTATTAATTTATTCGTTCATTTAGTTAATATTTGACTAGTATGCTCATTTTTCGGTTTACACTTGTATATATATATATACTATATAATTGTTTATAATCGTATGTTTGGAGAGTTATACCAAGTATGTTTTGGTCATTAATTTTTCTATATAACATAAAGTAAAGCATATATGTATTTCTCCGTATTCTGAGTACTGTTTTCTCGGTCGAGTAGCGGTAACTCGACCGAGTGTGATTGGTACTCGGCTAAGTAGAATGTATTCGGACTAGTAGAGTGCGTGTGTCAGTTATTAGGCAGCGTTCAACCTAGTTTGAACTCGACCGAGTGTTAGTGCACTCACCGAGTGTGGTGTACTTGAGCGAGTACTTCTTGTACTCGACCAAGTACGCGGGTGATTAATTCGGACATAAAAACATAATTTCAACAGTTTAGTTTCATAATCAAACCCTAATACTCTAAACTCTCTCAAAAACCTTTCAAGCATCCTTAATCATCCAAGCCGGATCTAGTGCTTCTTGTCTTGATTGATTCCAATTGGTAGGTGGTTCATCAATATGTTTATTGTTATTATTGGTGTTGATTTTTAACCCCAATTGAATTGGGGGAAAAAGGGATAAGGGTTAGTATTGATTATGTGAATTGCATGTGTAGTGGGAGACTTCGTAGAGTGAGATTTCTAATGATTGCGTATTTGTGATTTGCTGCGGATTTGCGAAAAGGTAGGATTTCCTACTCAGTATTGAATATGTTAATCTTTGTCATGAGATGTGTGACTTATTAATGATGATGATGGTTATTGTTGTGATGATGATGATGGTTATTGTTCTGATGACAATTGTAGTTAGTATGGTGATCATGATGATGTTTGGAGTTGGAATTGAAATTGTGATACTTGGTTACTGTTTTGGTGCTCCGCCGGGAGACGGATCACGCCTCGAGTTCGCCTCTCATAGCTCTCCTGCTACGAGGGGGATGTGCACGTTAATGTTCCATGTATCTCGCCGCGGTGAGAGAGAACTTTGATGCCCAATGCGGTCCGGGATCAGTAGGTGGTTTTGCAGGTCAGGGCGGTAGCTTGATGCTGCTGAGGCGACCGTTGCGGTAGGCCTTCGGTTTTGTTAATGTGTTGGTTACTTTGTTGTCTTGTACATTGATCGACTTATGGAGTACTTACCTCGTATAAATGTTTACAAAACTGATGTGATCCATTGGAGAATGGTGAGCATGTGTTTAGCAGACAATTCGATGATCTTGCGTTGGGGAGTTGATGGGATTGCCGCTGTTGAGTCTTAGCTTCCGCATTGATGATTAGAGTCTTAGACATTACATTCATTGTCTTTATGTTATCATTTGGACGATTGTTTACGACAGTGTGTCATCTTGATTTTTGAATAATGTTACTTTGATTTAAACCATTCATTTAGTTAAGTGTTGTTCTTTTATGGTAGTTTTTCATGTACTACCTCGGGCAACTAAGATGGTAGCACCCCGATGTACTAAGAAGGTCTTGTAAGGCTTTTTGGTATATGGGGGTGCTACAAAGTGGTTCAGAGTGGCGATTTTCGAACCTAAAACCATTGAACCCAATGGACTTAGGAGTGTCTAAATAAAATGAACCCGGGTAGGAGTTGTAGGGAACTACCTCAAGGATTTGGGAGACGTCCTAAAATTGAAACATTGCCTCTATAACTGTTAGTCGGTAACAACAGAAAAGTGTCGGAACGTATATGTGTGTTTGATGTGAATTCCTATGTTTATTGTTGAGAATGATGTGAAGTGGAGGTTGAATATAAGCATTATTATGATGATATTATGCGAAGTATGTATGAAATGTGGCTATGCAAAGTACGTATGGGATGTGGAATATATGAAAGTATGTAGTGTTAATGATAACATCAAATTAAGTCGTGTCATTTAGGGTAATTTAGTTGCTTATTAATGTTAATTTATGGGTCTTTAGTACTCCTTTTGTATTAAGTACTTCTATTAGTCTTTTGTTGTAATTTCATTTAATTAGATTATTTTGGAAGGTGATTTATGTTAAGCATTGAAATGTATGCCAATAAAGTGCACATTTGTGAGGTTTTGGTTGTTGTGTGTTATTTTGGAAGCATTGGCATGCAAAAACAAGACCAAAAATGAAGATTTGAAGTATCGATTTTCCAAGGGTCAACTTCAAACGGGTATATCTTGAGTTCTAGAGCTCGTATCGATGTAAAGCCAAGTGGAGGTGATATCTTATCCTCTTAGCTTTCCAACGGTAGGTTGCACGCCCAAAATGATCAAGAAACGAGAGAGATATGGCTCTCGCAAAAACAGGCTGAAACGCTGACCGCGCCAAACGACGCTGCCGGCGTCCACCGGCGCTGCCAGCGTCCGACACTGCTGGTACGCGACTATTTTTCCGCCTACTTGTTCTTTGAAGCCCATTTCTCAAGGCACCTAGGCAAGGGTATAAAAGAACAACAAAAAGAAGAGAGAGAGGAGGGAGAACACAACATTTGATACACATTCCACAACACATTTCCTTAGAATTCTCTCAACTTTTGTTCTTCATTTTGGCTTTGTATTTTGGTTGAACTTTGTTATGGGTTGTAATATTTGGATTATGGGTAGCTAATCTTTCATAGCTTAGTGTAATTGGAACAAGTTCTCTCCTTTTAACATTGTAAGACCTTTTGAATCTCTTCTTCTCTATTTAATTCCATTTTCTTATGTTTAAAATCCATTGTTGAATGAATTGTTGTTGAGACTAACCATCTTAACAAGTTTTTGTTTAATTATTGCTTTGTCTTGATAAATTTGGTTAATTTGTCTTGGTATTTGTTGAAGCAACCTTGAAAGATTGTAACTTTGGTATAAAGTTGGAATCTTTTGAGTGGAATTTGGTTTATTGTGTAATTAGAACATGGTTTAGTGTTTTATTACATGATTCTAGCATGTTTCTTTGGTTTTGTGCTTAAAGCTTGCATCTTTGATTGTGCTTATGTTTTAATAAGTATTGGTTGAGTTGTAAAGGGTCATCCATGGATGATTTAATTCATGTTGGCTAATTTCTTAGAAACTTGTATTAGGAAATTAGAGAAGAGAGAAAAGAAAAGGTCTTTACTTTGTTAATTGTGGGGAACTTGGGAAAATTACACTAAGTTGTTTCTCCATATTTGAATATTTGAATCTTTAGCTTTTGTTGGTAATTTTAGACTTGCTAATCAATTCTCATGTCAAACTTTCTCTCTATATGTTATCCTACATGTTTTGTCATTGTGAATATCATAGTTTGTAATTAATATAAGTTTTTGTTTTAATTTGTGATTAGAGTAATTAGTTTTGTTAATTTGCATTTTGCAAGAGTATAGATTAGATTAATTTAGCTAATACCGCCTTCTCTTGGGTTCGACCCTATTCTTACCATTTTACTACCTTATTTAGGATAGTTTGTGTTGGTCTAGGAGTTATAAATTGTTATTTGATTGTAGCTAATTAGCGGAATTAGCGACACCGTTAAAAAGCTCGTCGGTTAAGCATGAAAAGTATGTGTGTGATGGCATAAGATGTTATGTATGAGTATATGTAGCTTTGTACATATTGAGACGGAATGTTGAGAAACGAAGAGAATGTCATGTTTGAATGGAGTATGATTGTGTTGATATTGGCATGTTGATATAATGAGAATATGTAAATGGTTGTGAAGTATGGTGTTATATGTGGATATTAAGTATGTTGGAGAATAGTAACTTGTTTGGTAACAAAAAAAATTGAATTGTACGAAGTTCGATTATAGAAGGTGTACCACCCTCATAAACCAAGGTGCCTTACAAGACCCCCTTAACAGATGGGAGGGCTACCATCTCGGTTGCCCGAGGTAGTACATATCAAAACAATCATTAAAGAAACAATACTTTATTTAATAAATAGTTTAACTCTAATACATGTCCTCAAAAAAGACGGCATACCGTATGACCAACAATCCCAACTCAACAACTGACAAAGTAATAGAAACTAAACAATGTATATGACTCCATCTACTAGGCGGAAGCTAAGACACGACGCAGTGATCCCATCCTTGATCCCAACGAAACTTTATCTATTACCTGCGATCACCTGCTCACCACCCCCTAATGGATCACAACAGTTTTTTAAAACAGCAAAGGGGTCAGTACTCGCATATACCGACCAACGTACAAGATAAGCACAAGGGAAGAGAAACCGGAGGGCCACCGCAGCGGACACCTCCGTAGACTTAGGTTACCATCCATGCTTTACAAAACCACCAATTGACCCTGGACAGCAGCCACAAGCATCAATGCTCCGTCCCACCGCAGCGAGACAAACCCGGATCATTAATGTGCACATCCCCCACGTAGTGGGATAACTACGGGGGCAAACTCGGGGCGTGATCCGTCTCCCAACGGAATCACCTAACCAGTTACCATAGTAACCATAGTAACATCTCCAAACACCAACCCGAACTCCATCAACATCATCATCAATCACATATCAAGAATCATATAATCTCATAATAAATCATCTTATCACAATGATTAATACACACAATTACTGAGTAGGGAAACCCTACCTTTTTCGCAAATCCGCAGCAAATCACAATCATTCTACCAACAATCTTCTGTTATAAATTATTTCCCCTAAACATGCAATTAAAATAATCAATACTAACCCTTGTTTCCCTTTCCCCCAAATCAATTAGGGTTATAACAATTAGAACACAAACGAATCACAAACAAGAATAATTACCAAAGCAATCAACCAAGATAGCGAAAGATCGGGTCCGGCACGAGATGATTAAGCATGTTCTTGAGGAATTAGAGAGAGTTTTTGAGAGGAATTAGGGTTTGCTTTGAGAAACGTAACTGAGATTATAAATCCTAATTCCTCTTATAAATTGTTAATCAACCGTCCGACTAATCCTCGAAACCCGTCGTACTCGGTCGAGTACAACATGTACTCGGTCGAGTACAACTTACTTGGTCGAGTGCCTAACTCACTCGTCCGAGTACACAAGAACAGAAGGCTAATTCAAACGACAGACTAATATAATCGATCGAGCAGACTCTACTCGGCCGGGTACTCGGTCCACTCGGTCGAGTAAGCTTTACCCGGTCGAGTGCCAACTACACAGAAATACGAAGTATTAAAGTCTTCCCTCCTTAAGAACAAACTTCGTCCTCGAAGTTCAAAACTCATACTCCTACAACACCAACACCCTTACCAACAACCAACACAAGACACAACACAACAACAACACAATACAACACATAACATAACATATAACATGCATACTACCCATCAACAAGAAGTTCACAACTCATACTCCTACCAACAACAAATAATACAAGACAACAACTACACACATCACAAGACACAATTCGTACACAACAAGGCCAACTCTATGACCTCTAACCAAACTCCCAACATCCCAAACACAAGGACTCTACCAATCACATATCATCTCAAAACAACCCAACACCAAGTCACCATCAACTACACTAAGGCCAATAACCAATAATAAAACAAAATTCTTACTAAACTATTACGAGCTATTACATTCTTCCCTCCTTAAAAAAGAACTTCGTCCCCGAAGTTCACACCCTTATTATAAACAAAAGAAATCAAGCATTCAAGCTAGCACTAATATCATCATATACTAAAGAATGAACTCAAAGACCGTCACAACCCGGTACACAACCTAATCCAAAACTCCAAAAATACATATCTTGGCCCTTACCACATAACAATTACTCCACAAGACATTCGAACTAGTACTTACAATTACTTTTTCTTTAATAATACCACAACACCCACAACACACATCTCCTTTCACCTCCTAACCTTTGTTTACATTAACACTCTGAATATCTTCCATGCTCCCCACCCTACAAAATAATTCTATTCTTTCACATAACCCAAAATTGATCATCATCGAATAACTAAGACTGCAACGCTACCCCCATGCCTATAATAATACCTCGACTGCACGACTGATTAACAAAAATTCACTAAATGTTTGCCTACTAATCACCCATACTGTCTAAATACTCCACAAAACAAAGCTACTGCAATAAGACATCCCACTCTACTCAAACGCCGCTGCGCACTCTAACCCATTTACTATATTGTTATCATCCTGTGTTACCCAAAATCGTTTAACACTCTAATACCCCACTGCCAATTATACGACAACCCCAAACACAATTAATTTTTCACATTACCTATATCCATCCAGGAACCCTCGACATGAAACATTAGCTCCAAATCATACTTTATTCAACTATGCCACATTTCATACATATTTTTCATGTTCATCATACAATTCAATTTTTTCCATATATACATATATCACATGCCATACATACTTCATATATATATCATACGGTACAACCATAATATACTTCTCATGCTTAAATCACATTCATTCAGTTCATATGCATCCTATACATGCTTCACATAACCATACGTAATTCATATACGCATTATTGCCAATGATAAACACATTCTTTATGCTTATAATCACAACCATTCAATTCATATTCTCCTTATACATACCAGATACTCTCATGTAACGCACACATATAACATGCTCGTTAACAATAACATATTTTTATGCCAAAAATTAACACCGTTTAACAGATTACATTGCGTTCACGCTCATCATCATGCCATTATAACTCATGTACATCACATAATCATGCCACATATCATGTGGTTCACATCTCATCACACCATTCATGTCATCCTCATGTGATACACACATGATGCAATCCATTACCCACTCCATTCCACATCCATCTCCGTTTCACATATTCTCAACATGCAACACATTAACAACAACAAATACGTATAACGCCCCGACACTTCCCATGGTGACCAAGAAAGAGCTATAGGGGCAAGGGTGCGGTTCTGGGACGTTTCCCGAATGTTTGAGGTAGTTCCCTATGACTCCTTCCCGGGTTCATTTTATTAGACACTCTTAGTTCATTGGTTTAGGTTCAAACTCGTTCGCTCTTATACCACTTTATAACACCCCTAAACACCAAGGTAATAGAAACTCAACAACTGATAAAGTAATAGAAACTAAACAATGTATATGACTCCATCTACTAGGCGGAAGCTAAGACAAAACGCAATTATCCCATCCTCGATCCCAACGAAGCTTTATGGATTACCTGCGATCACCTGCTCAGCATCCCCCAATGGATAACAACAGTTTTGTAAAACAGTAAAGGGGTCAGTACTCGCATATACCGACCAACGTACAAGATAAGCACAAGGGAAGAGAAACCGGAGGGCCACCGCGACACCTCAGTAGACTCAGGTTACTATCTCTGCTCTACAAAACCACCAATTGACCCTGGACGGCAGCCACAGGCGTCGATGTTCCATCTCACCGCAGCGAGACAAACCCGGATCATTAATGTGCATATCCCCCACGTAGCGGGATAACTACAGGGGAAAACTCGGGGCGTGATCCGTCTCCCAACTGAATCACCAAACCAGTAACCATAGTAACATCTCCAAACACCAACCCGAACTCCATCAACATCATCATCAATCACATATCAAGAATCATATATTCTCATAATAAATCATCTTATCACAATGATTAATACACATAATTACTGAGTAGGGAAACCCTACCTTTTTGCAATTCCGCAGCAAATCACAATCATGTGGGAAATCGGTATTACCACAATACAATTAATATAGGATTATAACGAAAAGTAATAATTTGATTATCGAGTCATAAACGAAAACATAGAAAAGATATAGAAATCAACCTCCGGTCCTAGCAATTGGCGTAAAGAACAGAGATATCAAGGTAGATATCCTCCTAATCGTTGCACCCAAGATGCTCCGAGAAATACCCTTTTCTTTTGCTAGAAAGTAAACCTCTTACACGATCTCACTGTTGAGAAGAAGGTTTTTGTGTTTTGTCAAAAGTTACTGTAAACTTTTGTCACTGTGTGAATGATGGAGGCAGTATGAGAATTAGGTTAGGTTAGAAAAATCTGAATTTTCTATCTCTTGTCCTCTCTTTCTCACGGCACTTTTTGGGTTTTTATATGAGGAGAGTTAGTCTCCTCAAATAACTACCCATTGACCCGAAAACCCGAGTGTATCTGGATACCGTGTTTCGGTCATTTTAGCTTCCAATATAATGTAATATCTTATAATCGTCGTTTTACATGGACCGACATTATAATCCGTCATTAATTATAAATATCCGTATATTTATAATTTGCCAATTAATTATAACGGTTTATGTTTAATTAGCTTACATTATATACTATAATTAAATATAACTTTTTATATTCAATTTTACGAATTAGAGTTAATTCGTCTCAGCTAACTTCTGTATCATCATCACATTGACTAACCTTTTAGTCAAATACACTGACTAACCTATTAGTCATATAATAGGGTATCAACATGATTATTTTCTCAAACAATCACATCTCTCAAACACATCCTATAGGTGTGACTTTTAGGGACCAGTTGATCACCGCCATCTGTATGACAATAACGTCAAACTTAACTAGCAAGCCAACCGTTATTGATAAACGTTAATCAACTGATTACAATCACCAAATATACCTGTGAACCTACAGAGAATTTAATTATGTTATTGCACTAACTGGAGGAACACTAGCTCCAATAATCTACCACTTGTCCGTACAAGGTATGTGGGATAAACCTATTCTCATATCCATAATAAATGTCTCCCACTCAATGTAAACCAATTTGCAAAGTCCGTATTCACAAAGGTCGTAGTTTACAAGTGATCAGTATCAAGAGTGGTTTCCCCGACTAGAGAGTAACTTAACTGATAAACGAATCTATATTCGAGCATGGCCATGCATTTCAGTTACAGCTCCTCGAGTGGGCCTGAGAAATATCATATCCTGATAAAGGTTGGATATTTTTTTCAACTCGAATCTTGCAGACACAAGCGCAGTATGAAATGACCCAGTGTAAATCTACTTAGCCTCCTGTTACGGTCGACCATGAGAAAGAAACCAAAGTCACCCAAAAACTGCCTTTATCTCAAGGGACAGTCGATAGTCAAAAGAATCGACTCTAGGAACACTATGGATGTCTAATCCACGACCTGGACACCTAAATGTTCCGAAAACATTAGACTCCCCATAACGTGTCACAAAATTACCTGCGAGGGTATTTCCTTATAAATCGCAATGTGCTCGATCAGTCAACTGTTTGACTTATGGCTCGTGAACACACCACAAACGACGCACAGAATAATTTGCCAGAGGTTATCAGCTCATGTAGGCGATTACGGACCAAAACAAATATAATGTAATTCAGTTCACTTTGTGGTGTTCAATGTTGTCAGTACAAACCACATGAAAAACAAAATATAAACAAAACGATGATTTTATAGATAGTTTTTATGAAAAAGATACAGGTGTCCAATCCATACAAAACAACTAATACAACTCAGGAACAAGTTTTATTCCCATGGAAATAACGTGCCCTTCATGTTTATCATATCTCAGTGGTTTAGTGAGAGGATCTGCGACGTTATCATCCGTAGCAATCTTGTCTATCACTATTTCCCTTTGCTCCACATAATCTCGGATCATGTGAGCCTTCCGTTGTACATGCCTAGACTTGTTGCTGGACTTAGGCACCTTAGCCTGGAAGATGGCACCACTATTATCACAATAGATGGTGATCGGGTCATCCGAACTAGGAACTACAGTTGTCTTGTAGACTTGACGCATCCATATAGCTTCCTTCGCAGCCTCTGAAGCAGCATAGTACTCGGACTCAGTCGTAGAATCTGCTATAACATTTTGTTTGGAGCTTTTCCAGATGACCGCAGCGCCATTAAGAGTAAACACGAATCCAGACTGAGATTTTGAGTCATCTCGATCCGTTTGGAAGCTAGCATCTGCGTAACCGGTTGCGCATAGCTCAGTGTCACCTCCATAAGTCAATACCCAATCCTTAGTCCTCCGTAGGTACTTAAGGATATTATTAACAGCTATCCAGTGTGTTTCACCTGGATTGCCTTGGTATCGACTTGTCATAATCAATGCATATGCCAAGTCTGGAGTAGTGCATATCATGCATACAATGATCGATTCCTAGAGTGATGAATAAGGAATTAGACTCATGCGCTCGACCTCTCCGATTTGTCGTTGGTGCCTGAGCTTTACTCAAATGCATCCCAGAGACCATTGGAAGGTTCCCCTTCTTGGAGTTGGTCATGCTGAACCTCTCAAGAATCTTATCTATATAAGACTCCTGACTGAGGGATAACATCCGTCGTGATATATCTCTGTAGATACGGATCCCCAAAATTCTTTGTGCTTCACCCAGATCTTTCATCTGGAAATGGTTCTTTAACCAAACTTTTACCGAAGTTAAGAGAGGTATGTCATTCCCAATCAAGAGTATGTCATCAACATACAATATTAGGAAGACAATCTTGCTCCCACTCGACTTGATATATAAGCATGGTTCCTCGACCGATCGAGTAAATCCATTATCTTTTATCACCTGGTCGAAACGATGATTCCAACTCGAGGAGCTGATTAAGTCCACTAGAGGAACGCTTAATTTGAAAAACCTTCTTAGGATTTTTAGGATCAATGAAACCTTCGGGTTGTACCATGTACAACTCCTCATCCAAATAACCGTTTAAGAAGGCGGTTTTCACATCCATTTGCCAAATTTCATAGTCATGAAAAGCGGCAATCGCTAAGATTATCCGAATGGAACGCAGCATAACTACGGGTGCAAAAATTTCATCATAGTGCAATCCTTGCACTTGAGTGAAACCCTTTGCCACTAGTCGTGACTTGTAGGTATCTGGTTGTCCTTCTACAGAATGCTTTATTTTGTATAGCCATTTACACTGAAGAGGCCGAACCTTATCAGG
>JAIUZE010022421.1:0-13528 GCA_022085475.1 Heliosperma pusillum | reverse complement strand
CATGTAGGCTACCCTGGTTATACCTATTTGAGCTATAACTTTGAAAGTGACGTTATGGTGCGGTGTACTATAAGAAGACTCGTTGTGGTGACATGGCAGTTTGTATTGTGGAGTCGACCCCTCGGTGATGGTGTTTTAGAGGACTAACCCGTGACGAAAGAGAGTTATAGTTGATGATACTATAACCTCCACGTATAAGGTTATAGCTTGAAGTGCTATAACTTGACTAAAGTTGAGTGAAGGTTATAGCTGAAGGTACTATAACTTTGCTGAAGTTAAGTGAAGGTTGTAGCTTATGATACTATAACCTGACACGCTTAACTAAGGTTATAGGTGGTGTACTATAACTCTACTAGAGTTAAGCGAAGGTTATGGTTGATGATACTATAATCTGACAACCTTAACCAAAGTTATAGTTGGGTTACTATAACTTCACTAGGGTTAAGTGAAGGTTATAGTAGGAGGTATTATAACATTGAATGTTATATGCTTATGTGTCTTGTGTTATGGTAGCTTGAACTATAACACGACCTTTGAGGTGTAATGTTATAGGTCCATGTACTTTAACCTTGCTTGGATTATTTGTGCTTGTTTATGTGTAGTGTTATGGTCAGCTAGACTATAACACTATGTTTGCATATTGTAATGATTGCTCTTACTCATTCGATTGGTTGAGCAGTCAGTTACATTGTTCTTGAGTTGAGTCGTGACGTTGTTCACGCAATTTTGAACAGTCAGTTATATTGTTCCTATTTTGAGTCGTGACGTGGTTAATGCATTGTTATGTACAGTCAGTTGTACTGTGCATTTGTCTATTGCTGGTTGAATAGATGACGGTAATATCAGTTATATATTATTCGGAATGAACAAACGCTACCCTTCGGGAGTTTATTTTGGTCTATGTTCGAGGGGGTATTAGAGGCAGTAGTTATACGCTCTGGTCCTCGAGTGTCGTTCGATGTATATTTAATGCATCGAGAGTCGGACCAGGTCTTAGACATATAGGCAGTGGTTATACGCTATACATAGTACCGTGGAGGCAGTGGTTATACGCTCCACACCGATGGCGGCAGTGGTTATACGCTCCGTCAGCTAGAGGCAGTGGTTATACGCTCTAGCAAGTTAGAGGCAGTGCTTATACGCTCTAATGGGCGTTCACTGTATTCGCTATGCTTTGATGCTAGCATTGTGCCTTATGTTGCTGTGAATCGTGTGCTACTTTGGGTCTTGGATGTACTCATGGTCTAGTGGTTGCATATGGTCTAGGTCAGCAGGATTGCATTCATGTAGGTTTGGTTCCGTCTTGGTAAATTCGAATGTATGTCATATTGTATAGATTGATTCACATGTCATTTATGATTACTGTCTATTGTTATAGATTGTTATTAATTCAGCATGTTGTAAACATGAATTGGAGAGCACCTAGTCACTCCCGACTGATTGTCGACCCCCATTCTCAGGTTGAATTGGTTGCTGCTTGTCTGGATGTTTAGCTGGAGAGACTTGTGACAAGAAGAATAATTTATTTAGGAATTTATCTAAGTTAAGAATTATTAATAATGTATTAGTTTAGTTTTGAATTTAAGTATCGATCCGGATTGGTCAAGTGTTTCCGCCACCTTGACCCTACTCATCTTTGTACTCTGATGGATTATTTATTATTAAGGTATTTCTTTTGTTTTAATAATCCGGGTTGTTACAACAATTGAAAGATTATGGTATTGTATTCGATGCCACTCTTATCTTATGTGATAATACAAGTGCTATTAACATTTCTAAGAACCTGATACAACATTCGAGGACTAAACACATTGACATTAGACATCACTTTTTACGTGATCATGTGGAAAAAGATCAAATTTGTAACAACCCGAAAAGTACCCAATTTGCTTAAGCAATAGCTTATGGATACTTTTCAGTAGAACTTAAGTTTTTAATATAGAAAATTTTGTTCCGAGTCTTATTTTGAAATTCCGCGTTCGTATTTAGAACTTTTGAGAGATTTCATGAAAAGACCGTTTTTGGTCATCTTTGACTTTTCTTGACTTTAAAAAATCGTCTTGACTTTTTCTTGACTTTTTAAAGTCGTTCAATTACTTTTCTTGACTTTTCAAGTCGTCTTAAACTTTTTGGACTTTTAAGTCATTTTGATTTTTCCCGACTTTTTAGTCGATTTTGCCTTCCGTTGACTTTTCCCCGACTCGTCTTATACAAATTTGAAGACCGAAATTTTATTTAAAAAATTATATTTTTTTGATTTATTTTTATTTATATTTATTATGATTTATCATAATTTAATATAATTATTTTGAATTTATTTGGAATTTAAAGAATAACTTTTACGGTTTTAACCGAACGTCATTTAACTATTCCCGACGCATCGTAAGGCGCGCAACAAAATCGAAACTCGACTTTTGCATGAGTCACGCGGCCATGTCATCGTTTTCCACTCACGATTGGATATTTTAATTGATTCGATTAAAATAATACAAATATCTTAGATATTTGTTACTTTATCGATCCGTCAACGGAGATTACGCAAAACGAGCAAAAAACAGACCCGAATCACCTCAAACCACACGGCTCCTTAAAGTCCTCTAATAGCCTTGATATTTTGATTACTTTTGATTACAATATCATAATATCTAGATCACTATTTGCTTTATCGATCAATTAACGAAAATTACGCAAAACGCTCGAAATCAGACCCGTTTTCTCACCATTCCCCACGGCTCAAAATCCTCTAATAGGACTTGATATTTCATTACTTTTTTGAATACAATATCTTAATATCTAGATTTTGGTGTAATAACTTTATCCGTTATTATATTTAATCGTTTACCGTAAAAACAATTATTAAACGCGAGTCAATTACGGAACAACAATTTCAAAACTCGACACCTTTTATGTGTCTATAAACACAACACGCACACACCCACCCCTTATACTCACAAACACTTTTCATCTTCACAAATCAATTCAAGTCAAAACATCACTTTATTTAAATCGTTCTTCGTGTTCTTTCATCGTCATCAACCGTTCTTCATCGTTCTCGAGGCAACCTTTATAACATCTTCTTTCTTAATAAATCCATCCTAATTTATATTTCTAGACTCTCCTCTTCGCTCCTCATCTTCACGTACGGTTATATTTCAATTCAGTCAAGATCGTTTTCAGCACTTTAATTATGGAAATTCATATTTTTAGTTCTAATAATGTTTTCTTGTTATTTCTTATAGGGGAAGATTTTGAGGACGAGTTTGGAGACTCGTATATATTGGGTGAAGATTAGTAGAAGGGGTGTTCTTATTATATACTTATTATTATTTTGTGCTAAGTGGATTTTGCTAGCTAAGGTAACATTTCCGATTTACTCGACGAATTAATGTCACATAGGTTTTAGTTTATGTTCATGTTATTGTTATTTAGGATTTGAGTTAGTAATATAGCCTCTAGTTTTATTTAATTGGATTTTGGTTCATATTTATTTTTGGTTCATGTTTTTATGATTTAAGGATTTTTAGTTAGTAATATGTTAAGTAGTGGTTATTATGTTGTTTTATGATTTTTGATGATTTTTATGTTGTATGAACTTTTTATGATGTTTTATGATTCTTGATGATTTTTAAGTTGGAGGAAATTTTTATGTTGATTTATTGTTCTTTATGAATTTTATGGTTTTTCATAAGTTATGATTTTTATGTTGTTTAGGAAATTTTAACAAGTTTAGTGTTCTTGAAGAATTTTAATGATTTTTACTAAGTTATGATTTTTATGTTGTTTTAGTGTTCTTGACAAATTTTGATGATTTTTAATAATAATGATTTTTGTAAGGATGGATGTTAAAATGGTTGTTTGATGATTAAAACAAGTTGGAATTGATTTTGGTGTTGTTTGGTGGAGAACCGTGTAGAGGCAGCCGAAACCGGGCCAAACCAGGCCGGTCCAGGCCGGTTCAGACCGGTCTGGGTTGGTCCATGGTGGGTCCGGGTTTTGGTCTTTGGGTTGTGTCGATGTTTGATTGATTGGTTGTTGTTTTGACGGGTTTTAAATATGTTAAAGCATGCGGGAAATATTAGGAAAACGGTTTTAGAAAAAAAAAATGTAAAATCTGCCACTTTAGCCAAATCAGGCCGTGAGGCCCAAAACAGGCCCATGTGGGTCCGGCCCAATTCAGCCCGTGGGTCCCACCTTGGGACTCGTGTCGGTTTTTGAGTTATCGTCATTTTTATCGTGTTTTGTAATATTTAGCAAGTGGGAAATATTAATAAGTAAAATATTTAATTAAAAAGGTTTTCATAAAATTATTATTTCTCACATGTTAGAAATTATAATACGAGATTAGTTTACGTTGGTTATCATTTAAGTCAAGCGGGTTTTGGGTATAATATGATAATTCACATGTTAGAAGTAGTAATAAAATAACATGTAATGAATATGTTGATTTTATGTCTATGTGATAAAGACTCTGCTTCTAGCCGGTTTGATCCAACGGGTTTGGTCAAACTAAGATCTAGTCAGCCCCGATTTGACTGATGACCCGTCGCGGGACTCGGGTCGGGGATTTGTCTTCAAGTATGGTTGTATTTAATTAATGAATTAGCCTTAGTAGATATGAGGCGATATGATAATTGATTATTATGGATATGCAATTAGTCACATGATAGGATGTTTTTCCTGTGACTGTTTAATTATATGGTTGGTGTCGTGTTGACTAAGTACCCATAGAGAATTATAATTATATGGCATGTTAAGTCGTATCTTGACCATGTTTTAAAGGTAACCTCTGAGTTAAGATATTAGTTTTGGTTCGGCCATTGTAATTCTAAATGAGTATCTTGGACCATGACATTGATAGGTCCGTACTTTCTTTAACGAGTATATAGTTCATGGTTAATAGCTTTTGTGTCCCGGATTGGTGGGTTTATATCCAAGTCGGGGCATGGTTACCTAATCCACTTTGGGGATGGAGCCAGCTTAAGTACTAGCCATCTCTGCTTAGGGGGTCGCCTAGTAGAGTATCTTGTGTACTTCTGGTCATGAGACGGGGAATGGAATAGCTGTTGTCGCTAGGTCTGATCAGTCTAGGACTAGGATGTTTTCCTACCTTGTGGTATAGCCTCGAGTTACAGAAGTCTTCTATTAACTGTACTAGGAACTTATGCCTGTTTGTAGAAGTATTGGTCTTTCATGTTTGTATGATTCTATGAGTTTTAGAAGGTGAGATGCAAGCCGGCTAGGATTGATAGAGTTTGGATTACCGATTGTTAACTGATTCACATGATTACGTGTTGATTAGGGTTTGAGTGTATCAGGGCCATGTTACATGGTAACCGCTGAGCCAGCATACCAGCTTCCCTACCTCGAGTTATATTTTATTATCGGATTCACATGATAGCTTTCATATGATAGGTTATATGTTAGTTAACTGTTCCATAACATGAAAACCATATCATATATGTTAAGGTTTTGTATTTTCTATATACATTGCTTTTATGTTTTTCATGTTTCATTAAACTCGACATTTCGTGGCTGGGAGAACTCGGAGTTACTCCCCACTGACTGTGGCTTCCGTGGTTATATTTAATGCGGTCGAACAGGTGGTGTTGCATATTTGGGGTACATGGACGAGCTAGCGAGTGAAGTTTTACCTTGGACCTATATTCGGTTCATAGTTTGTATATTATTATACACTAGTTTATTTCCGTATTTATACGGGAGATATGTCTCCCGTCTTGTATATTTATTTTGTAGAATATTATTTCGTTTTGTAACGAACCTTTTTATTATGTAATGACACCTTCGTTATATATTCGTATCTTTTATGTGTTTAAATAAATTTTTTTTCTTTCCGCAAATTTGAGGGTGTCACAATTTCTATTACGTTTGCTACTCTTGTGGTGATTATTGATTTTACTCTCACAATATTTGCAGTTGAATTATTTATTCCCGTTAAATTTATCAAGCTTATGTATTTAAAGAAATAATTTATTTCCTTAAGGTGGTTAGCTTAATGTTCGTAATTTATCTCATTTTTATTATTGTCACTTTCATTATATTCGTTGTTAGTTTCACTACTCACGATGTCATTAATGTTACTTTCGATACTCTCGCATTTAATACCATTAATTTCACTACGTTAGTTGTTGTACCTATATCTTTTACTACACCCGCGACTATTCATTTACTTTTACTAACTGTATTAGACTTATATATATGTATTTAAACAAGTATTAAATATTTAACTAGGATAACATTTAAAAGTGTCCACTATTTTCACTACTCCACAAGGCCACAACTACTATTATTATAATCAATATAAATTATATTGGCATCACATGATGCCATAGTTTTTAATTAAGGAAAGTTATGTAATATTTTTCATAGTATTCATATTTTTCAAATTATGACTTTATGATGTGTGCTATTTGTGCATGTTTTTATCCTTTGTTTTAACTCAGTTTTATATGTCTTTTGCACCATCGTAGGTGATTATTTGAGCTAATATTGTTCTCTAGACATTTCTCGTGTCAAATTGAGTTTTGTAGGTAAAAAGTCATTTTTGCGCCATTTCCTATCAAACTAAGCGATAATCTTGAAACACGAGACTGGAAGCAAGTCTTGGCAAATTAGAAGTGTCTTGGGGTCATTCACTTATCTCGAAGAAGAAAGAAAGTCGGCTTGCATGCCTAGAAGAGATTTGACCAAAGACGAAGGCAAAGTCAATGAATGTCAAGCCTAGACGTTCAAACAAGCATTCCAAGGGTTCACAACACAACACCTATCGAGTTTACATGCATGAAGAAGTGTGAAGGAAGATCAAAGAGCGTAAAATGCCTAGGTACATGCATCCCCGATCGGGGACATGCAAACCCGATCAGGGATGTGAGTATCTACTCGCATTTCGCTTGGTTTACCCCCAATTTATGGGGTGTATTGATGGGTATTCATTCACGCGTCTTCCACGCCCTATATAAGAAGAGCCCCTCAGCACAAATCAACAAATCTCTCAACTCATTGTTTTCTTAGTTCTCTCATAGTTTTAATCCTAAAACATCACTTTTGTTTTAGTTTTATTCTAGTAGTTTTTGATCTTGTAAGAGGGTTGTAAGAAGAAGATTGGTTCTTTATGATACTTTCATGAGTATTCTTGGATGATCATAATCTATCCTAATCCCTTATACAAGTAATATTTCTGTCCTTAATCGGTTTCTATCCATTTCTTGTTTCAATTCAATCATTTAGTCTTTTGTTTGTATTATAATCTAAGTTGTTGTTTTACTATTGTTGTTCTCACTTTCCACCATTGTTATCATCGTAATAACTTATGTATTACATTCATATATCACCCATGTCTAATCTAATTCACCTTAACATGATAATAATGTCTTATTCGATCATGAGTGAGTAATTCCTTTTTTCTAGGAGAATAGGAGAGTCATGTATGATAAGTAATTGAAATTGTTGGGAATGAAATTGTTGCATTTGTATCATTGTTCTATGCATGCTTAGATTGTATTGTTAATTGATTATTCTTGATCACAGTCTTGGATTAAATCTGATGTTCTTTACTAAGATCGAGAGACGGGAATTGAATAGACAAAGTATCGCATGGTAGTTCAAACTAGCTAAACGTGAAAGCTCGCTAGACCTTGTACTATGGTAGCAACAATTTGAAAGATGTTGTATGACCTAAACAATAAACCAATTGCATGATTCCTAAAACTCCAACTTGACATGAACTAATCTACATGTATGAACCTATCTCCCTAGATCTCTTTATCTTTATTATATTCTTAATCTTATTTGTGTTTATGCTTTCTTATTGTTTACAAACCACCGTATTCAACATTCGTTATAAGGTAAATCAATCGTCACAAGATCATTATTTAAAGAAACTCTCGTTTCCCCGAGATCGACCGCTTACTTCCCTAATTACATTTCTATGTTGTTAGCCTAGTCCGAGAGTTATTTATCTTTGACTGGAGGTATGCGACAACCCCATCAAATTTTGGCGCCGTTGCCGGGGAAACAGTTTTGTTCAACTTTAAACTTTTCTTGTTATTTATTTTCTTTACCTTTATCCTTTAGAACTTTTCGTTGTTGTTTTCGTCTTATGCCCAAAATCCCTCGAACCCTCGAAGAGACTTTCCGTAGACATCTAAAAATTTTCAACGAAATTTCTCAAGCTTTCGAACTTTCTAGTTTATACCGTATCCGTGAAACCTATTCGGATATTTACCCTAACCTTGAAAGAGAAGAAGACTTTCACACACTACAATTTATAAAGCCCACAACCACTTCACAATCATCTCAAATTCCACAAAATAAAATGGTTCATTTATCCGACCAATCCAAACCCACAACCGAAACATTACCAAAAGGTATTTCCACTCCACAAATAACCGCGAGAAACTTTGAAATAAAGCTTGCCTTTATAAGCCTCATAGAAAGAAGCCAATTTAGTGGTGGTGCGAATAAAGAACCAAATCTCCATATCCAAAGCTTTTGCGATTATTGCTCCACCATTAGACAAAATGGAGTTTTCCAAGACCAGATTAGGGAAATGCTCTGTCCTTTTTCTTTGACTGGAAAGGCCAAGCTTTAAATAAATATCTTAGAAATAGTTGTCTTAGGAATCACCAATTGGGATAGCCTAGCCCTTGCCTTTTAGCAAAAATATTTCCCACCCGAAAGAATCGCACTCTAAAGGAGCCAAATTACTGAATTCCGACAAGGGGGTGATAAAACCCTTTATGAAGCCTAGGAAAGGTACATGGAATTACAAAGAGAGTATCCCCATAATGGATTAGATCCATGGTTCTTAGCCATCACCTTCTACAATGGTTGTTGTGGTGAATTTCAACGCATCCTAGACTCCGCCAACAATGGTCGATTTGACCAAATCGATGTAGAACTTGCCTACTCAACTATCGAATCCATGGCAATCCACGATTCCCAATATAGAAATTCATGAGCTATGCCATAAAAAGCGAAGAATGAAGACTACAAGGTAGCTCGCCTAGAAGCCCAAATAGCTCTCCTCCAACAACAAGTACAAAGCTCTTCCCAATCTCGATAACAAGTCAATGTCACTAGTCAAGTGATGATTTGTGAGACTTGCAGAAATGCTGGACATAGTTCTCACGAGTGTAGAACCACCATAGAACAAGTGAATGCCTATCAAAATCAAAGACAAGGCAATCCTTACTCGAACTTCTACAATGAAAACACTAAGTACCATCGAAACTTGTCCTACAAAACACAAACATCCAAAATCCAATTAAGCAAATCCAACTACAAAATAAAACATACATACCTCAACAAAAACAATACAACCCACCTCGTTTCCATACTTAAAGGCCTCAACAAAACTACAATCAAGGCTACAATCAACACCCACAAAATCCACCATTTCCAAATCAAGGCGAACCACATGACTCGAACATGAGCAAAATTAAATCCATGCTCTTACATGTTGTACAAAAACAAGATTCAATGCTTGCTCAATTTAAAAAGAGTGACCAAGCCAAAGACGCAACCATCAAAATGCTTGAACACCAAATGACCCAATTGGCAGCCTCAAGTTCAGAAAGAAAACCTGGCCAACTCCCACCCCATGGTAAGCAACCAAGAGACACCGCAAATGCCATCACGTTAAGAAGCGGTATGAGCTATAAAGAACCACTTATACCAGAAAAGACTCAAGAGGTTGTGAACAACAACCAAGACACAATATCTAAGCAGGTGGAAGATCCCAAAGTTGCCACTGAAAAGGTGAAAGACCTTCCAAAAAAGAAGGTTGTCAAGGTGGAAGAGCCAATCAAAATTCAAGTGCCATCCCCTCACCGTCTGAGGAAAACTCAAAAAGAGACTCAATTCAGTAAGTTCATGGCGGTAGTGAAGAATCTCTAGGTAACAGTCCCATTTACTGAATTAATCACCCAAATCCCCTCATACACTAAGTTCATGAAAGATGTTTTGACAAAGTAGAAGACTTTGGACAATGTTGAAATCATAGCATTCACCACTGAGTGTAGTGCTCTTTTGCAAAATAAGTCCCCTCTTAAGTTGACAAACCCTGGCAGTTTTTTAATCCCTTGCACTATTGGCACCTACATCATTGACAAAGCCTTATGTGATCTAGGTGCCAGTGTTAGTGTTATGCCCTACTCAATATGCGAGAAACTGAACAATGGGATTTTAAAGTGTACTAGTGTCACCTTACAAATAGCTGACCGTTCTTTAAAACAACCCATAAGAGTTTTAGAGGATGTGCCCGTCAATGTGGGGAAGTTCTTCCTTCCTGTTAACTTTATCGTCCTTGAAATGGCTGAAGATTTGCAAATACCAATAATTTTAGGAAGACCTTTCCTACATACCGCTGGCGCGGTCATCGATATCAAGAACGATAAGTTAACACTGGAAGTGGTCGATGACAAGGTCACCTATAACCTGAACAATGCTATGAAAAGCCCAATTCTAGAAGAGTCTTGTTGTTTCATTGCTGTCTTAGACTCTATTGTGGATGATGCAGTACATCATTTAATGATTAAAGACCCATTGTAGGCAATTCTTTTGTTGGAAGATTTTGCAGGTGATGATAGCATTGAAAATGGTGAGATTCGTAAGTTAGACGTTGATCTAACTGGAAAGGAACTCTCACCTGAAGAAAGTCGATAGTTCATTGGACTAATCGATACAACCACCAAGGCAGAGATACAAAAACCTGAATTCAAACCTCTCCCAGTGAACCTAAGGTATGCCTTTCTTGATGATTTCGATATGTGTCCAGTCATAGTTAGTGCATCCCTTACTTCAAATCAACTATCTTCCTTGTTGAATGTTTTGAGAACACACAAAAAGGCCATAAGATAAAAACTTGATGACCTACGAGGTATAAGCCCTAACTTTTGCATGCATATACTTCATTTAGAAGAGGGTCAAAAACATTGTGTCCAGGGCCAGCGTCTTCTAAACCCAAACATTCAAGAAGTGGTAAAGACCGAGGTAATGAAACTTTTAGATGCAGGAATCATTTATGCGATTTTCGATTCTAAATGGGTTAGCCCCGTCCAAGTAGTCCCAAAGAAAAAAGGGACAATTGCATATGTGCATTGACTATAGGAAACTGAACCAATCCACCAAGAAAGACCACTACCCTCTACCTTTGATTGACCAAATGCTAGAAACATTGGCTTGTCACAAATACTTTTGTTACCTTGATGGTTACTCTGGATTTTTCCAAATACTCATTCATCCCGAGGACCAAGAAAAGACCACCTTTACCCGTCCTTACGGTTCATTTGCATACCGAAGGTTGCCTTTCGGGTTGTGTAATGCACCCACAACCTTCCAACGATGCATGACTAGCATATTTTCTGACTTTGTAGAGTCAATCATGGAAATATTCATGGATGATTTCAGTGTCTACGACACTACTTTTGATGATTGCTTATCTAATTTGTCGAGAGTCTTGAGAAGATATGAAAAGGTCGACCTAGTTTATATTGGGAAAAATGTCATTTCTAAAAGTCCATAGACCCTAATTAGACTCCTCTAATTAGTTACTAAATTACTTGTTAATTTATTGTTTAAATGATCTATGTAACATGGATGCAGATATAAAGGCATACAAATTAAGAAGAAATTTCCTTACATTGGCAAATTTCGGTCAAATAGGGCACAATAAGACAACTTCTTTTTCTTATTGTTCTTTGAGCTATAATATGGATGATCCTCCAAGAATCTTCAAACGAGAAGAACTCAATCAAGTTGCACCCAAGATTTACCCAAATAAACTTAACTTATTACTAACTAGATAATAAGTAAAGATTCACTAATATTAGAATATATTACTACCTAAGCAATACTTAGTAAATATTAGTATATGAGAGTTTTAGAGAGATGTGAGCTAAAATAAACAAGAAGAAGTAACAAAGTGAGCAACAATTGCTCATATTAGTTGCTCATTTTATGAGCATATAGCCGGCTCATGTGAGCCCCATGAGGCCATTTATTTTGCTTATTTTAATCCCATGCAAAATGGTAGAGTGTAGGATTGTATATTATCATGTTCATGTGTCATAATATATCATAATCAATATGTTATAGTGTGATACAAGAATTGAACAATCATCATTGTATTTTCCACTACAATTTTTGTCCACATGGTGAAATGTAGTCCATTTTGATTTTTGATATTTGTCCCACAAATACTTATAATCATATTTTTAATTATCTTATATAATTAAGTGTTAATTTGATCATATAACAATTATATGACAAAAATTAATAAACACTATGCACTTAACTTTTAAGTGATATTTTACCATTATATCAATAAATAATGGGTCCCACAACGCCTAGTTAATTTATTTTACAACTCCTTGTAAAAATAACTAACTAATTACCTGTACCTCAAAATATATATAAAACCTCAACTAATTTAGTAAATTAACGATTAATTACTAAACTAGATGTTATTTAATCATATTAAAATAAGATATAAATATATTAGTCAATTATCGCATAATTGAATAATAAACTTAATCGAATTTGAGTTCCAAACTCAATTTCTAACAGTTAACTATCGTACATATCAAATATATGTAATGGACTAATCAATTATATCATATACCAATAATTAGTTACTATTTGGGTTCATCCTATAAGTGTGACCGAAAGGGACACCGCCGCCATACGACAATAACGTCAAACTCTCATCAACCAACCGTTATTGATATACGTTAATTAACTACCTAATCATATATATAGTCAATAAGTATCTCAATTATATTCCTTAATGAGATTTATTATGTGGCGCACTATTGTGCAGGACACCTACTCCAACAATCTCCCACTTGTCTGACACAGGTGTGCGTCACCAATTCTCTTGTCTCTTTTATTACATCTCCCACTCAGCGCAGGGTGTCTATCAGGTCGCACATGCGATTGATCATATCTAGAGTGGTTTTCTCGATATGGAGAGTAACTGTCTGACCGGAAAATCTACCATAGATGTAACACCCGCAAATATACCCTATTTTATTTTAAATATATTATACGGATATTATTTATTGTAATTTTAGATTTAGTCTAGAACTTAGTTTCCCGTGTCTAATTTAGCAAATCCGAGTTCGTATTCGGACTCTACTCAAAATTTCGTGTGGGTTACGCCTTAAGCCGCAATTTTGGGCTTTTTCCCCATATTTCTCCACTCACCTTATAACCCTAACTCCCTCATCTTTTTCCACTCACCTTCTTCCTCACCAAGTAACCAAAACCCTAAACCCCTTTTTTGGATCGACTCAAGTTCATCACTACTCATTCATTACTCACTCAAATCCATTAATTTTCATCATAATCTTCCCCTCTTATCGTCCTTTAGCTTGTGTGGTAATAAAATTACCGTCTTTCTCATTTTCAATTTTTCCGTCTTTCTCAAAGGTGAATTATATTCATCTTTTGTTGTCTTTGTATAGGTGGAAACCTTCAAGACCCCGACAAGGATTACTACCTCGTGGAG
>JAIUZE010022418.1:0-11941 GCA_022085475.1 Heliosperma pusillum | reverse complement strand
ATCCAAACTTGATCATAAGTAGCAACGGAAGTAGTAGCAACGGAAGTAGTAGCAACCGACCGTTTAGCCGTAGTATCGTTACCACTTCTACCACCATCACTATCACCATTACCCTCCGCATTTTCATTAGTCTTACTACCCCCCACTAAGCTCGTCGGATCCCTCATCATCACTTTCATCTTCTCCATCCATTAAAGGATCAAGATCAGGATCGGGGCTAACAAATAAATCCTCCGTCACTTCCCCATAAGTGAAAGGCTCGTCCTCCGAAGGAGGCATTTTCAAATAAGGATCGTTTTTGGGACCCCAACACCAAAAGTAAGTACCCTCTACCAACCGAGGCCGTAGCAACTTAGCTTGGATCAAATAAGGAATATCCAAAAGATAGTTATCCATTAATGGCACTTCATCATCCCCCACATCTATCTTCAAATTTTTCATTATCAAAGTCACCAAACCCCCTCCACCAATCTTAGTTCCCTTCTTAGTACCTAATCGTAAGCAAGATTTCACAAAAAGAGCAACCCAATCGGGGACACCCTACCCCTCCGGAGTCATAGCCCATAAATAACCAAATTGGACACGAGGGAGTTTAGTGGGTTCCCCTTTACAAAGGAATGTATGGATATCAAACGGTGATCAAACCTAAGACAAGGATGGGTTATTTTTGAGCTTATTTCACCTTGTTTCTCTTTTGTATCCAAACCCGTCAACTCCTTCCACCATTGAGTTTCCGCCTCTTTACCTAAACCCTTATATGTCACCTTACTCATCTCCTTAATACCAAAAGATTTTCTCAACCCCGCATAAGTCAAAGAATGAGACTTTCTTTCAAACGGAAGGTGATTTTAGGAGTTTTATTGGACTCTCCCGACAATGTTAAGGTGGATAAGAACTCTAAAGTGTACCTCCTATAAGTGTGAGCTCTCTTAGCCATGAAATTCTCCAAACCAACACGTGTCAACAAAGACTTCACCACATCAAGCATACCCAATTTTTCTAGTGTGTCATGACAAAGGAATCGGGTTTCCGTCATATGACGTTCATGTAAATCATCCCAATTTTGGCCTTGTGTAAGTGTTAAAGAATCGGGTTTAGGAATGGTTATTCGTCTAGGAATAATGGTGGTTGTTTTTGAAGTAGTGTGGGTAATTTTTCGTGTTTTGGTGGGTGGTTAGGAGGTGGAAACGGTGGTGCTGCCTCGTTTATTGGTTCTCATCCCAACAATGACAACAATGCACAACAAAGAACAATTCCAAGTGCTCAAGAACAACAACAAAGCTTACTTACAACTCCAAATCTCCCTCAACAAGGAACAACTTCAACAAATTAAATCACAAGATCAATAAAACACCAACAAAACTTAAGAAACAATGATAATTCCTTTAAATTAAAGCTAGAATGAAAATTCAAGCATAAAATTAAAAGGAAGAGACAAAGTATGAAATTTTTACCCAAAAGATGAGAAATTTTCCCCTTGATGATGAGTAATGATAATGTAATCTCCTTATTGCTGAAAATTGACCCAAATCGACTACTTCAATCCAAAATTTTGAAAAATCCGAAATTCCTATTGTTAGGGTTTCAAAAATTCGAAAATTGCTACTAATGTTGAAGGAAAGCAATGGAAATTGGTTGTGTGAAAGAGAAAACAAAGATTTGAACTAATTTGGTGTGAGGAAAGGTATGGAAATTGGTCTATTCGAAAATCGCTGCTCCTCTTATTTGTCTCGGCCGTTTTCTTTTTTTTTCTCTGTTTTGCGTGGAACTGGAGAAGAACAAAGGGAAATGGGGGTTTGGCTTCAGCGTCGGCCGCGTAGGGCGGCAATATGCCGCGTGGGGCGGCTGTCAAAGCAGGAAGGGAAGCCGCGAGGGGTTGCTGGTGCCGCGTGGGGTTGCTGCTAGCCGCGGGGTTATGCTTCTGGTTTTGATTTTTTTTTTCTCTCTTCTTTACCTACAAAACACAAACACAAGCAAATTAGATTAAAGGAAACTAATTTAATATCAAGCAAATAGAAACTACATAAAATAAATAAAATAAAATAAAAGCAAATCAGGTTGCCTCCCGTAAAGCGCCTTAGTTAATGTCGTGGCTCGACATGGAAATGAGAAGCTAAATCTTCATATATTGGGTCGATAAAATTAACTTCCTCGGCCGCTTCATTTTGAAATCCGTTATAATATGGTTTGAGATGATGTCCATTCAATTTGAAAATCTTCTCCGCAGACGGACTACGAATCTCCACCGCTCCATGTGGAAATACTTGAGTGACAAGAAATGGGCCAACCCATCTTGACCGTAGCTTACCCGGAAATAAGCGAAGACGGGAGATGTAAAGAAAAACCTTTTGACCAACGGAAAAAGTCTTCCTAGAAAGCATCTTATCATGCCACGCCTTTGTTCGCTCTTTGAAAATTGCCGCATTCTCATACGACTCATTTCTAATATCCTCTAACTCTTGCAATTGCAACTTCCGGTACACACCCGACTCATCCATTCTCATGTTTAAAGTTTTTACCACCCAAAAAGCCTTGTGCTCAAGCTCGACCGGAAGATGACAAGACTTACCAAAAACCAACCGGTATGGTGACATACCAATCGGAGTTTTATAGGCCGTTCTATACGCCCATAATGCATCATCCAACCTCAAGCTCCAATCTTTCTGACTCGGATTCACCGTCTTTTCCAAGATTGACTTCACCTCTCTATTGGACACTTCGGCTTGGCCATTTGTTTGAGGATGGTAAGCGGTAGATACCTTGTGAGTGACGCAATATTTCTTTAAAAGTGCTTCTACCGTCCTATTGCAAAAGTGTGTGCCTCTATCGCTTATCATTGCTCGTGGAATTCCGAACCTAGAAAAGATGTTAGACTTGAGAAAATCTGCAACAACTTTAGCATCGTTAGTCCTAGTGGGTTTAGCTTCCACCCACTTTGATACATAATCAACGGCAAGAAGTACATATAAGAAACCATGAGACATGGGAAACGAACCCATAAAATCTATACCCCATACATCAAAAATTTCACAATAAAGCATAGGGGTTTGAGTCATCTCATTACGACGAGAAATATTACCACTCCGTTGACAATTGTCACAAGTTTTGACAAAACCATAGGCATCCCGAAACAAGCTTGGCCAATAGAAGCCACAATCAAGCACTTTCTTTGCGGTCCTCCTAGCTCCAAAGTGTCCTCCACAAGCATAATAATGACAAGAAGTTAGAATAGAGCTCATCTCATTTTCCGGAACACATGTCCTCACCACTTGATCCGAGCAATGCTTCCATAAGTAAGGATCATCCCAAATATAGTATTTGGCATCACTCCGTATCTTCTCCTTCTGGGATTTGGAAAAACCTGTAGGAAATTCATTGGAAACAAGAAAGTTAACAATGTTAGCGTACCAAGGAGAAATGGAAGTAAGGGAAAAGAGTGTTTCATCGAGAAATGTGCCTCGAATAGGCTCCTCAAGTCTCTCGCTATTCACTAACCGACTTAAGTGGTCCGCAACCACATATTCGGCTCCTTTCTTGTCCTTCACCTCTATGTCAAATTCACATAGCAACAATACCCATCGGATAAGCCGTGGCTTAGCCTCTTTCTTTGTCATCAAATACCTAAGAGCGGCATGATCGGTGAAAATCACTACTTTAGTACCAAGTAGATACGACCTAAACTTTTCTAAAGCAAATACCACCGCCAGCATCTCCTTTTCGGTAGTAGAGTAGTTCTTTTGAGCCTCATTGAGAGTCATAGAGGCATAGTAGATCACATGGGGCACTCTCCCAACTCGTTGACCCAAGATGGCACCAATGGCGTAGTCAGTAGCATTACACATAAGCTCAAATGGAAGTGACCAATTTGGAGCTTGTATGATTGGGGCCGAAGTCAACTTCTCTTTTAGCTTGTCAAATGCCTCCTTACACGCTAAGTCAAACTCGAATTCTACCTTCTTTTGCAATAATTTGCACCATGGTGAAGCTACCTTGGAAAAGTCTTTGATAAACCGCCTATAAAAACCTGGATGACCAAGGAAAGAGCGAACTTCACGAACATTAGTAGGGTGGGGAAGTGATTGAATAGTGTCAATTTTGGTTTTATCAACCTCAATACCTTTAGAAAAAACCACATGCCCAAGTACAATACCTTGCTCCACCATAAAATGACATTTTTCAGAATTTAAGACAAGGTTGGTATCAATGCATCTCTTAAGCACAAGAGATAAATGAGTCTAACAACTATCAAAGGAATCACCATGCACGGTAAAGTCATCCATGAAAACTTCAATGAAATTCTCAACATATTCCGAGAAAATACTAACCATGCATCTTTGAAAAGTTGCGGGAGCATTACATAACCCAAATGGCATGCGTCGATACGCAAAGGTGCCAAATGGACAAGTAAAGGTGGTCTTACCTTGATCTTCGGGCGCAATAGCAATTTGAAAATAGCCCGAATAACCACCTAAAAAGCAATAAAAAGGCTTACCGGCAATCCGCTCAAGCATTTGATCAATAAAAGGCAAGGGAAAGTGATCCTTCCTTGTCACCGCATTGAGTCTACGGTAGTCAATACAAACAGGCCACCCATTTTGTACTCGGGTGGGAACCAATTCTCCATGTTGATTTTCTACAACTGTTACTCCACTTTTCTTTGGCACCACTTGAGTGGGGCTCACCCACTTGCTATCGGATATTGGGTATACCATACCCACTTGCAAAAGCTTTAAGATCTCTTTCTTCACCACCTCCATTATAGGTGGATTCAATCGCCTTTGTGGTTGCCTTACCGGTTTGGCATCCTCTTCCAAGAATATATGGTGCATACAAGTGGTTGGACTAATACCCTTGATGTCGGCAATAGTCCATCCAATTGCAAGTTTATTCTCCTTAAGAACTTCCACCAACTTTACCTATTGCTCCTCGGTAAGCTTGCTAGAGATGATCACCGGTAAAGTTTCTTCATCACCTAGAAAAACATACTTCAAATGGGAAGGTTTGGAGGCGGCATAATACTTTTCAAGAAACACCTTCTTCATTTCGGCCCAAGTAGTGATACTACCCAGTGGAAGGTAGTACAACCAATCATTAGCGGAATGCTTTAATGAAAAAGGGAATGCCCTCAACTTGATTTGCTCTTCAGTAACACTATTCGGTTTCATAGTAGTGCATACCACATGAAATATCGATAAATGTTTTGCCGAAATAGCTGTCTGCTTTCCTCGAATCCCATCCTTTTTGGATCCTCACCACTTAACCCATGGAATGAGGGTAACAAGTGGATCAAACCTGACTTCAACTTAAATGTGACACCTTCATCTAAGTCCGGAAATTTAATGCACAAAGGTTGTTGAGTAAGGTCAAGAGCAGTGAGCTTCTTCAAAGTCCTAGTTTCTCTAACCATGTTGATCTTTTCTTTCTCCTCTTTCTTGTCTTGCTTGTCGAATTGAAGCTTTCTCCTTATCTCCCTTCTTATCTGAAAAAGAGTTTTCTCCAATTCTGGATCAAAATCTAACAACTTCTTGTTAGTAGAACGGGTGTCCGGAATAAACCAAAACACCAAAACAAAACTAAAAAAAAACAATTGCACAAATAAATAAACAATAGCCTTCCCCGGCAACGACGCCAAAATTTGGCTAGACTTGTCGCGAGTCTCCAAATTAGTATTTTTAACTACTATAAACGCAAACTAATAGTAAGTGTAAGTAGAGGTCGATCCCACAAGGAAGGTGTTTTGTTTATTAAATGTGTGCAAAAGAAAGTAACTAAATGGGGGTTTTGATATGTTGATGTTCTAAGTCTACTAAAACAAAAATGAAATGAAATATAAAGACAATATAATAATTGAAAATGTATAACAAATATGAGAATGATTCTTGGACCAAGTAATTTCCACCAACAAGTTATGAACTGATCATTGACTCTTCTATTGTATTTCAATATTGAATACTTTGCTATGAAGTTGTTGACTTCTAAGTCCACTTATGAATGATTATTAGTTACAAGCGTAAACAAATAGGCCTTACAATATCGTCAATTTAGTCAAGCGCTCAATTGTATCGATATTGTAGATTAAAGCGATGGAATTAGCAAAGATAAACGAATGAAGAAAACAAGCGTAGCTTCACTTTGGTTCATACAAATTTAGTCCTTTATAACTCAACGATGATGAAAAGCATACGAATTGATGAATTATAATTGCTACAAAGGAATAGATAAACAAACAAAAGATTCATTCATTTAATCTAACAATGGTTAATTAACTAATAACAACTAGTTGATCATTCTAGGTGCATAATTAACAAACCAGCAATAATGCAAACTAAATTTGATATTCTAATAATGAAATAGAAATAGAATAAGAGTCTTACAATTCAAACTAACTTGGCTTCAAGAACTTGTTCCAAGATGTAGAACTTAGCCTTCCATACAAAATAACTTAAACAAACTAGAAATTGAAAGTATTTTCTATGTATTATGATGATTAAAAGATGGAAGAAGATATATCTAATTTTATCAACAATCCCTCCTTTTATAGGTCTTCAAAGAGCATCTTCATAAATCCTAATAAAACCTCATAAAACCTCATAAAGTATGAGCATAATGGCTGAATTAAAGAGGAATTAGAAGAGTCGTCGGAATCCAATGTTGAGCCTCTCCACGAGGCTAGGTAGTCTTCATAGGTAGCCGCGCCACGTAGCTTGCCGCTCCTCGCAGCTTGATTTTCTTCTCTTTTACGCACTTTGACTCATTGGTTTGGGCTTTGACTTGCTCCAAAATCAACACTCCCATGACATCCTTAGCCCAATACTAACCTCTAAAGAAGCCCTTCTCCACTCATAGCAAGCAATCAATCCAATTACCCCATTAAAACACACAAGTCCATTACCAAACCAACACTCAAGACATAAGCACTAACATCCCTAAGTATGCTTCTTAACCCATCATTTAATCATCAAAATAACCTTATTAACCCCTACTAAACTAGACTAATCATTTATCTCGTTGAGGAGGCATTAGCACTAGTGGCATAGCCAATATTTCCTTAATTTTGTCAAATGCTTTTTGGCAGTCGTCATCCCACATGGTATGATCCATTTTCTTTAGCTTTTTGAAAATGGGTTCGCAGATCATAGTGAGTTTCGATATGAACCGACTCACATATTGTACCTTGCCTAGGAATCCTCTAACCTTCTTTTTTGTTTGGGGTTGCGGCATTTCACTTAAGGCTTTGATCTTGGATGGATCAATTTCTATTCCCCTCTAAATGACGACATATCCCAGAAGTTTGCCTGACGTTACTCCAAATGCACATTTCTGAGGATTGAATCTCATGTTGTATTTGCGCAATCTGAGAAAGAATTTGCAAAGTTTGTCGATGTGTCCTTTCCTGTCTTTGGATTTGACAATCATATCGTCTACGTACACCTCTACTTCTCTATGCATCATGTCATGTAATAATGTGGTCGCGGAACGTTGGTACGTAGCTCCGGCATTAATTAGCCCAAATGGCATAACTGTGTAGCAATATGTGCCCCATTGAGTTACGAAGGCTGTCTTATGCATATCCTCTTCGGCCATTTTGATCTGATTATATCCGGCATACCCATCTATGAAGGATAACAATGCGTGATTTGTTGTATTATCTACCAATATGTTGATATGTGGTAAGGGAAAGTCGTCTTTGGGACTCGCTTTGTTCAAGTCTCTGAAATCAACACAAACCCGAATTCGCCCATCCTTTTTAGATACGGGTACTACGTTACCTACCCAGTCAGAGTAATCGCAAAATTTGATGAACCCGGCTTTAAATTGCTTATCGACTTCTTCTTTGATCTTAAGAGCCCATTCAGTCCTCATCCGACGGAGTTTCTATTTTACGGTTTTGAAACCAGGTTTGATTAGAATTTGGTGCTCTGCAATGTCCATGTTGATCCCTGGCATGTCTTTGTAAGACCAAGCGAAAACGTCTTTGAACTCGTGCAGGAGGTCGATGAAACTGGCCCTTCCAGACGGGTTCAAGGTCATTCATATCCTAAGTTCTCGGGGTTCTAGTTCGGTCCCCATGTCAATGGGTTCGAAGTTCTCTATGACTGAGGCCCATTCTCCCTCTTGTAGTATTTCCTTAATTATATAGGGATGTAAATTGATTGAGTCTGGGTAAGGATCATCCTCATTATCATCCCAAATAGAATTGCATTCAGAATAACACAAGGAGTAAGCAGAATCTGATTTATTCATATTAAATTTTGAAAATAGCTGAAACAAAGAGGCCATATACTCAGTAGTCAGTGGCGGTAAAGGAACAACTGCTGGGACATTCCCCAAACTATTGTTATTGTTAGATGCTATGCTAGGAGAAATAAAGGAATGAGGGGTGACGGCAGGAGGAGACTCTCTAGGAATTTCGCTATACTCAGACTCTGCCTCCGACTCTGATTCCGACTCCGACTCGAATTCATTGTCTCCTGGTTCTCCTTTGAACATCTCTCCCTCTCCCATAGTGACCTTGAAAAGCTTCCCGTGGTTGCTGGTCCACTTGATTGATTTTCTCCATCCTTTCAGCTGGTTTGAGCCAGCATCGGTGATCAATGTTGTAGGGTTGAAATGATCGCCCTGAAGTATCATGGTAATGATCTCATCCTGTGCTGCTCTGACGAATCGATCTTCTCCAAACAGAAGACTAACAACTTGTTCGTCTAAACAAGGTGTTTGACGGGTTTTGACGGTATGAACGTTTCTGAAGGAAGAAAATAGCAATCGTGGAAGACCTCGATTCCAGCTAATTTTATTCCTCTGTAGTGCCAAGGTTCGGGAAACCCATGAAACTTTTCTTGGCTTCCCTCCCTAACAAAATATCCATTTAGAGTAGGGAGATAAGGTTGCATCTGGATTCCTTTACTCTTACGATTTTGGACTTGAGCAAGCATTTCCAGAGTTTCTTCCTTTGTGGGCTTGTACCCCAATCCTAAGGTTATCTTTCAAGAGTTTATTTCTTTGTAAGGTGCAAAGGTACTCTTCCTAATGGGGTTAAATGGCATTCATGGGAAGTATCCCTGGGATTTGAGCATGTGGTCGACCACTAAGTTAAGTTATGAACCAAAGTATAAAGGTCCAACTCACTCTCTACGAGATTTATGCTTTGAAATCCTCCAAGATCATATACTGGATCTGTGACTACTTGATTGTTGGACATTTTCTCTATTACAGCCTTGAGAGGTGACGAAGTGATCGTTACTACTTGCCATCTAGTGGAATTTTGATCTTCTGGTGCAGGGTGGATGTTACCGCTTTAGAAGCGTGAATTCACGGCCTCCCTAGAAGTATATTAAAGGACGCTTCGATGTCCACGATCTAGAAGTTGACTTTTCGTTCAATTGGCCCAGTGGCTATGGTGAGGTTGATTAGCCCTATCAGCTTACGTCGTGTTCCATCATATGCTCGAACTCTTTGGGTGGTAGGATCCCAATCTGATTCTTTTATGCCCGACTTATGTGCTGTTTTTAATGGTATGACATTGACTGCAGAACCATCATCTACCAAAGTCATTGGTACGTTCTTTCTCAGGCACGTGATTGTGATGTATAGAGTGAAAGTCCTAGACCTCTAATTAGACTCCTCTAATTAGTTCATTAAATTACCTTAACTTAATGATTTAGGATCTAGTTATCATGCATGCAAATGTAAAAGCATAAAATAAAAGATAAGACGCAAATATCCTTACATTGGGAATTTTCGGTTCAATATGGGCACAATAAGAACTCCTTCTTATTGTTCTTGAGCATGAAATTAATGGATGATCCTCCATAAAACAACCTCCAAAGTAGAAGGTCTCCTTCTTGTTGCACCCAAGAATCAACCCAAATAATCTTAACTTATTATTAACTAGATAATAAGTAAGACATTATACTACTAATATTATTGTATTACTACACTAGTAATATGATATGAATATTAGTTTGCATGTGAGTTTTAGAGAGTGGTTGAGTTACAAAGAGAAGTAAGAAAATAAGCATAAAAAATGAAGTGGTGAAAATTGAACAACTCTTGTTCTATTTAAAGGTCAAAATGGTCGGTCCCCTTGAGCTACAAGTGAGCTTAATTTTGCTTATTTTATTCTCATGCAAATAGATAGAGTGTAGGATTGTTTTTTTTATCATGTTCATGTCTTTAAATGTCATAATCAATTATATCAATATATAATGGGTCCCATAATGCCCAGTTAATTTATTTTACAACTTCTTGTAAATATAATTAACTAATTACCTCTACCTCAAAATATATGCATTACCTCAACTAATTTAATGAATTAACGATTAATCACTAAATTAAATCTTATTTAATCGTATTAAAATAAGACGTAAAATTTATTCAGTCAGTTATCGTATAAGTGACTAATAAACTTAAGTGGAATGAGTTCCTAACTCAATTTACAATAAATAACTCTCGTAACTAAACGTACATATCAAATATATGTAATGCCCTAATTAAACTGTATCATATACAAATAATTAGTATTCTATTTGAATCTCATCCTATAGGTGTGACCTAAAGGGATCAGTTGATCACCGCCGTCATACGACAATAACGTCAAACTCTAGACAGCCGAGCGTTACCGATTTACGTTAATCAACTGACGTGGAGTATCAAAATATACTAATCATGTCACGTATATTCCAAATGAGATTTATTATATAAATGCACTATTGTGGAGGACACTTACTCCAACAATCTCCCACTTATCCGATACAAGTTGTGCATGTAGCAACACTATTGCTGAGGACTCTTCCTCCTACAATATCTCCCACGTGTCTCGACAAGTTGTGTGCTACCGATTCTCTGGTCTCTTTTGTGTCACATCCTCCCACTCATCGCAAGGTGTCTTACAGGTCGCACTTGCGATTGAAAATTATAAATAGAGTGGTTTCTTGATCTGGGAGAGTAATTGTCTGACCGGAAAATCTACCAGAGATCTCTTCCGAGCGTGGCCACGCATTTCCAGTTACTACTCCTCGAGTGGCCCGAAGATGTTAATACCCAACGTCGGTGGACACTTCCTGTTGACCCATCTTACACCGTATGATGCAGATCACCATGACCCAGAAGATGTCAATCGGCCTCCTTTCACGGCACAACTTAGGACAAAAACCAAAGTCAATCGGAAACTACACCGACTCAGGTAAATGGTCGCCAGTCTAAAGAATCGACTCATAGGAATAAAATAGAAATCCCCGCCACGACCAGGCTTCAACAATTTTGATAAGGGACTCTATTATGGTCACTGCCCGATAGAGTGTCTCAACAGTTTGTCTATGTAAACGACCAGTTATCTCTATGACCCCATGGTGCTGAACCAACCGTCGATCGACTTACAATTTCGTCACTTCGAGATGTCATTTCAAATGAGTGACTAGGGACAAAACACTGAGTTCATCATGTTCACTTGAATTGGGTTCAACTTTTCTTTCAACCAATTCGGATAAGCAAAGTATTAAAATTTAGTCTAACTAAATAAGTAGTTTTTTAATGAAACTCTAACAATGAATGCGATTATCTAATATTTGGAAAAATTGATAGCATGTTAAAAGTTTCAAAAATATCGTATTTTCCGCTATATAATTTGCATGCTTGTTATGTTTTATTTCCTTTATCGCGAGGGTTGTCACATTTTAGCTTGAAGTTACAAAAATAATGGTTGAAGTTACACTCGTAATGTAGGTGGAAGTCATTAAAACCCACTTATTTTGTTCTAATGTTGTGCCTTCATTTTGTTTTAATCTTGTCCATCCATTTTTCTTTTATTTTTGGCCCTTTATCTTGTTTTAATCTTGTCCATCCATCCTCTTCATCCAAAGGCCAAGATGAGGACTCATGGACTCAAAAAAGAAGGTGGACTCATTATAACTTGTGTCTACATATATATATATATATATATATA
>JAIUZE010022417.1:0-10098 GCA_022085475.1 Heliosperma pusillum | reverse complement strand
GAAGCGAACCAGGAAGTTCAGAGACAGAACTTAATCCAAAACAGGCGCAACAGGTGGTGAGTCCTTTGGAAGAGGCGCACCCTTTCCTGTCTCTATTCTTGAGCTGCGTTTTGGCTGTGAAGCCAGAATCGCGATTATGTAGTGTTTGTTTGTATGTTTACGGTTTATTATTGATCTACAAGTCGGATTGAAGTGATTTAATAGATTTTAACTATACTAAACTATATCAAAAACGGTTTAAAAATAAATCTTGAGCTGGGTTATGACTAGATATGAACGAATCTAACCTTCAAAAACACGATCTCAAATTAAAGACGACAAAAACCCACTAAGATTGACTATTAGGTATCTAAGTCGAGAGCTAGATAAATAAATATGAAGTAATGTTAAAAGGTAATTTATGAAAGACTAATAATAAAAATAAAAGGTTTGAAAACGGTTTTAACATGAATGTTGGACCAATTTCATAGTTTTGATAATGACATGTGTTTCCGTAATAATATGTTTTACTCGATATATCATATGCGTGTAATTGTGTGCTTTAGTCTTATTATAGCTAGCAACAATTATGAGAAGAAAGATCAAAGTTAGACATAACTTTGATAAAGTCTGTGAGACAAAGTTATACCAACTTCAGGAATAACTTTGGAAGGGAACTTGGAAGTTATAGCTAACCAGGCATAACTTTAAGGAAAATCGCTTCAAACAAGATCTACATAAATCTACACAAGACTCGAGATGGAGGGTCTTTGTGATCAAGATGAAGAGATGATCCGTATACTGAAGATCTTTGTGAAGATTAGATAGTATAGGTCGTCATTCGGTAACTATTCCATTCGAGAGATTTTATGTTCAAAAGTTATAGCTTTAGTCTATGACTTTGAATGATAAAATATTGATGCATGATTTTGGAAATAAAATGTTTTCAAATGTTTTCAAAAGTGAAAGAGTATTTTTATATTTATCAATTGTTTTATTAGAGAATATATTTATGAGATTCTATTGTTTAGTAATACAACTTATGGGTTGTCATGCTACCTAGGGTTTCTAATATATTCTATCTCAATTTGTTGTTAACCTAATTAGCCCACCTAGTGTTTGAGCCACCTAGGGTTTCGTGAAACCTAGCGTTTGTGCCACCTAGGGATGCGTGCCTCCTAGGGTTTCGTGAGCTAGGAATCCGGCCTCCATAGGTTTGTTTTCCTTGTTTACCTAATCTAGGATTCTACTATATCCTTACAACAATATTTTGAGATATTAAGATAAATATATTTCTATAAGATAAACCTAATAATATTTTGAGATAAAGATATTTCTAAAAGATAAGCAAATATTATTTTATGATGAGATAAGTATCTTTATTAAATATTATACTAGGGTTTTAGATCTACTATGATTCTACTACTATAAATACTCATTCACATACCAATTGTAAAACACACGAAATACACATATTTTACACGGCTATTATTTTACTTGTGTTGATTTTCCAAAATCGTTTTAAAGCAAACCTTGAGCAAATATTTATTATTTTTAGAGTTTGTTTTTAAAAGAGTTGTGCATCAATTATTATCAATCGCTTGAGTAAAATACGTTATTGGATAATAGTATATCATTATAAGCTTACAATTCTTTAACGGGAATTTGTGTGAGTTATATTGTACTTTCTTATTAGCGTAAGATAGTATAGAGTATTTAGCGATACTCACCTTGAGTTATAATCATAGTGTTGATTATACGAGTGGGTTGGTAATTTTTGTAATCCGTAGAAAGGTACTAAAAATGATTAATCGAGAATAGTGGACGTAGGTTTCAACGTGTGAAACTGAACCACTTCAAAAATCGTGTGCCTCTCTCTTATCTCTTTACTTTTTGTTATTTCGTTATTCGCGCTTACTTTGATTAATTAATTAGTTGATTTTAATTCATAAGATCAAATAATTAATTATCTATCTTATAAATCAAAAAAGTGGGGCTAGTTTTTAATACTCAATTCACCCCCCCCCCCCCCCTCTTCGTATTCGATCAATAGACTCTACAATGGATCAAGAGCCTCTGCTATTGAGTGCCTGACAGCCAAGGAGTCGATCATCTATCCTTTTATTTTTATTTTTTTTCCGCTGCATTTAATTTTATTCTAATGGATTCCAAACATCTGAAGTGTCCCGTATTCAATGGGAAGAACTACAGTTTATGGAAAATATGATGACCCATTACATAAAGGGTAACGATTGGGAGTGTTGGCTAATCATTAAGAATGGCCCTAATAAGATCATGCTTGGATCTGTTACTGACACTTCCATCGAAAAGAAAGAAGATGACTATGTTGAGGCAGATTATAAGAAAGCTGAGAAAAATTCAAAAGATGTCAGCCAGTTGCAAAACGGCATGATTTCTACAGAGTTTGACCGTTTCTCATCTAGCTCTACTGCCAAGGAAATATGGGATGGTCTATAGTTAGCCTATGAGGGGACAACTGTTGTCAAAAAGCAACGTATTGCACTGTTGATGCGAAAAGACGAATTGTTCTCTATTGAGCAAAATGAATCGCTTGACAGCATGTCCACTCACTTCTCTAGTATCATTAATGAATTGAAAAATATTGGAAAAACTTTTGACCCTGAGGAAATTGCCAGGAAGATCCTTAGAAGTCTATCTAGACGATGGAGATCTAAGGTGACGGTAATTGAGGAATGTAAAGATCTATCTAACCTATCTTATCAAGAGCTACTCGGAACCCTAATGACTCACGAGATTACTCTTGATGAGGATGAGGCAAACGATAGTAATAGTAAGAAAGTGGCCTTACAAGCCGAGTCTAGTGAAAAACATGATTCAGATCTTGAAGACGACACAGTGTTATTTGCTAGACGGTTTAAGAAAAAATTCTTTAATAAACCACAAGGGAAAACGTTTAACAATAACACTAACAAATATTACAAGAAGCCAATTGAGTCAAAAGGGTCTCTCTCAAGTCGTGGTTGCTTCAAATGTGGGGACAATGATCATATGATTAAGGATTGCCCCACATGGAAGAAAATAAAAGACAAAAATCAACGAGACAAAACCAAGAAGGAATTCAAGCAAGTCATGATGGCTTATTGCTGGGGAGATCTAGACACAGAAGACGACGAGTTAGAGGAAGAAGAAGTCGCCAACCTGTGTCTGAGCAACGTCAGTCTTGACCTAATTTCTGACAGTGACAATGAGAGCGAATCTGAGATGTGCCTTGTCGGCAATTCAGATTCAGAACCAGATTTAGAAGATGATGAAGAGATAATAGTGAAAGAAAACAATCTATGGTATCTGGATAGTGGGTGTTCGAGACACATGACCGAAAACAAGAATCTTTTTCTTTCACTAGAGCCTTTCAACGGTGGCAAGGTCACCTTTGGAGACAACAAGATGGGCAAGATAATCGGTGTAGGTAAGATTGGTATATCTTCTTCTCATGCTATTAATTATGTCTATCTGGTAGATGGTCTTAAACATAACTTGCTAAGTATCTCTCAATTATGTGACAAAGGCAATAAATTAGTTTTTCATTCAAATGTTTGTCGCATCATAATTGAAGGCACTAGTAATATTATTTTAGAAGGTCTACGTAAAAGGAATTTGTATATGATTGATTTAAATAAAGTTACTACAAGTTCCTTTACGTGCATGAAAGTTACTGTGGATGATTCATGCTTGTGGAACAAGAGGTTTGCACACATCAGTCCAACAATTTTAAAGAAACTCAAATTGTGGGATTTAGTTGAGGGTTTACCCTCAATCAAATTCGAACAAGAGAAGATGTGTGACTCATGTGCCCGATATAAACAAGTTATATCTTCATTCAAACCAAAACGAGTAGTAAGTACAGAACGTCCACTTGAGTTGGTACACATGGATTTGTGTGGACGTATTAAAGTCAGAAGCCGCGGTGGATCAAGGTACGTATTCGTCCTAATCGACGACTACTCAAGGTATGTATGGCCTATCTTTCTATTTACTAAAGATGAAACTTTCGATGAGTTTGTAGTACTAATGAAGCTTGCCCAAAACAAGTATGATAAAAAGTTAGTTTCCATTCGTACGGATCATGGCACCGAATTTGATAATCAAGCTTTTATAGAATATTGTAGGGAGAATGGTGCAGGACATAACTTTTCTACACCACGAACCCCACAACAAAAAGGTGTCGTGGAACATATGAATAGAACATTGGAGGACATGGCCCGCACTATGCTTCTGTGCAGTGGCCTTCCTAAGAACTTTTGGGCCGAAGCCATTAGTATTGCATGCTATGTGCACAATAGAGCTATGATTAGACCAATTCTCAAAAAGACTCCCTATGAACTTTTAAAAGGGAGAAAACCCAATATAGCTCACCTTCGTTGCTTCGGTAGTAAATGTTTTGTCCATAATAATGAAAAAAGTAATTTAAGCAAATTCGACCCACGAAGTGACGAAGCTGTGTTTGTTGGTTACTCTAATCATAGTAAAGCTTTTAAAGTCTTTAACAAAAGAACTTTGTGCATAGAAGAAAGTGTTCATGTCGTATTTGATGAAGATAATATGCCTGAGCAAGTTGAACATAATGAAGAAGAAGACATGAATGATCCCGACTTTCGCCTTTCAAGGGATGACGTACCAGAAATTAATGAAGAAGTTATTGAAGGAATCAATGATGAACTTGATAAATCCGCAAATGACCTTGAAAAGAGAACTGAGACAATTGTTGATGATACGAATGTCTCTTCTCAAAACAAGGAAAAAGAAACCAAAGTTATAGCTGATGATGCTATAACTTTGAACCCAGATCAAGATTCTGTAACTGAAGTTGTACCAACTTTAGCTATAACCCCAGAGTCCAACTCAGGGGGGAACTAATCTTGACTCTGAATCATTTGAGGAAAATGAAAGTTCATCAGATGATGATGAACGTAGGAACTCTAAGAAATGGAAATATAAGAGTTCTCATCCTATGGATAGTATCCTAGGAAGTTTGAATAAGGGAGTTCAAACTAGGCGAACATACATAAAATAAATTTTGTTCATTCTATTCTTTTCTGTCTACCATACAGCCTACCAACATGAAAGAAGCACTTGCAGAATCCGACTGGATTGTAGCAATGCAAGAGGAGCTTCAACAGTTTGAACGTAATAAAGTCTGGACCTTGTGCCACGACCTTCAAATCGAACTGTGATTGGTACTCGATGGGTATTCAGAAATAAATTGGATGATTCAGGAGTTATAGTTCGTAACAAGGTTCGATTGGTCGTTCAAGGTTATAATCAACAAGAAGGTATTGATTATGACGAGACATTTGCACCAGTAGCAAGACTTGAAGCTATTCGCTTGCTAATCGCCTTCGCAGCTCACAAAGGAATGAAACTGTACCGAATGGACGTTAAGACTGCATTTCTTAACGGTTATTTGGAAGAAGAGGTTTTTGTTGAACAACCTCCCGGATTTTTGAATAGCGAATTTCAAAACCATGTTTTTAAACTCGATAAAGCTTTCTATGGTTTGAAACAAGCGCCTAGGGCTTGGCACAACAGACTGTCAAAATTTTTATTGCAAAACAATTTTAAAAGAGGGTTTGTCGACAAAACCATATTTCTAAATTCCGAGGGTTCTGATTTACTTGTTGCTCAAATTTATATAGACGATATTATTTTTGGTTCTACTAACAATAGATTGTGCAAGTACTTTTCAGATCTAATGACCTCAGAATTTGAAATGAGCATGATGGGAGAATTTAAATTCTTCCTAGGATTGCAAATTCAACAAACTAAAGAAGGAATAAAGATTCACCAACAAAAATATGTCAAGGAGCTAATTAGAAAATTTGGTATGGAGAACACTCATCCAATGGACACACCTATGGTAACTGATAAAAGTTGACCTTAGACGAAAGTGGTAAGTGTGTCGATGAGACTACATATCGAGGTATGATTGGTTCTTTATTATATTTAACTGCAAGTAGACCTGACATTATGTTCAGCGTATGTGTCTGTGCTAGATTTCAATCTTGTCCTAAAGAGTCACATATGATTGCAGTTAAACGTATTTTGAGATATTTAATTGGAACATCTAATTTATATTTATGGTATCCACTTGAGTGCAATTTCGATCTAGTAGGATATTCAGATGCAGATTATGCAGGATGTGTTGGAGTAAGTGTCCTCAACAATAGTGCGATCACATAATTAAATCTCAATAACAAGAATACAAAGGGATGATGAATATTATAGTCAACTGGTCAACATAAATCGGTAACGATTGGCTCAGTTGAGTTTGACGTTACTGTCGTATGACGGTGGTGATCAGTTGATCCCTTGAGGTCACACCTAACGGACAATCCCCTAATCATGTACATTAATTAATTGATAGTGCTACGATTAATTAATCCCTTACAATTGAACCAATTTAAATTAATTGTAGTGAGAAATATATCTTATTGTAATATTGATTTAATAAATAAGGTTTCATTTTATAATGTAATTGTTATATACTAAGAATGCATTATGGTTATGGAAAACATTGAGATACGCAAAATTGTTTGATCATACTTACAATGTTGTAATTATATTAATACCAAATAAGAGATGACCCATTTATTTACATGTAATTATAAAATGTGACTTAAAATGTTAAGTCTAATTTATTTGTTATGAAATTGCATTTAAATTAGTTAAATGTACATTTATAAGCAAAGATTACATGTTACATGTCACATGTCACATGTCACATATGTGACAAATGACAAAATCACAAAAATAAAATGGACACCCATATTACATGGGTATACCGGTTTTAAGGCTTTAAAAGAGGGATTTGGTTTGTAATTATTAATCTAATATAGATTAGACAAAATGATTAAACACCTAATTCTAGCCCTAAGCCTAGTACTTTGAGAAGACAGTACAAGTGAGAGGCATGCTCACCCTCCCCCATGCCTTGGTGGACGGTCATGCATTACAAAATAAGGAGATTTTTTACCTTATTTGTATTCATTCAGCTCATAAGTTTGCAAGGATGCTTATCTCTCTAAATATCATACTCTCACACTAGATAAAACTTAAGAAGTTTTACACATAAACTAAGTTCTAATATATTAATACAAGATTACTAAGAGTAGTAATAATGGTATTAATTTTATCTTAAGGGCTATTACAATATCATACTAGTGTAGTATTTTGTAGTGTATTAGAGGTTGTGTTGGGTGCAACTAATTGGAGTGTTCTTATTCTAAGAACTAGGAAATCATCCTTATATTTTGAGCTCAAGAACAAAGTAGGAAGGAGTCCTATTTTGTGCCCAAAGTCCGTTCAAATCAATGTAAGGAACAATTTCTTCTTCCTTCTTTGTATTTTAGTTATGCATGCATAAGATCCATTGGTTTAATGAGTAAAATAATCATTTGATGATATTAGAAATGTCTAATATTGAGTTTAAGAAACTTACAAGCGATATCAAGAGCTTTGGTTGTTGCATGCATAATCGATTTATAGTTTTTTTGAGTTAATGTAACTTAAAGAAAACTAATAATTTGTGTTTTATGAGATAAAATCACAAAATTATTTGCATGTCAATATATTCTGGTCTTAATATGATTTTAGGTCATTTTGATGATTTATGGAAATTTATATTGCTCAAATATGATTTTTAGTGTTTTTATTACATTTTAATGAGTAAAATGATATTTATAATGCTAAAAATTTCGTGTGAAGTGGACTTATTTTGTATGATTTATGATTTTTATATGATAAAATGGAATAAATAAAGGTTAAATGGTTAAAAATACTTTCGCTTTGAATATGACCATACAATTTTATTATGTTGTCACATTCATGTTTTATTGTTAGACTGGAAAATTCGAGACTAATGTGATTTGTCTAGAATGATTTATGAATTTTTAATGTAAAAATGGCATAAATAGTGACTTATTTAGCAAATATAGCTAAAATATATTTCATGTTAAGAGAAAATTGTTCCTATTTGATTAACTGTCCCACATTACTGATCTAAAGTTGAAAATTTAATTTGATTAATTTTCACATGCTTTATGTATTTTATTTGATAAAACCGATAAAGCGCAACCGATTTTTTCTCAAAAACGATTCGAAATTTTTAACCATGATTTTTGACATTGTGAGTGTCATGGAAATGTTTCAGAATGTACAAAAATTTAAAATTCAAATTTTGAAATTATTGTAATTAAATTTGGATTTATTTGATTAAAATATGATTTTAAAGTCTAATTATGAGCAATTATATAACAAGTTGAATTATTGTCAAAAATTGAGTGGTGACTAATTTTTGAGTCCTAAATCAGTTGGGATAATTAAATTGGACTTAAATATGATTTAAGTATTGTTTTGTGATTTTAAGAAGTTATTGTCACGCATTTCCGTAAAACCGGGTTATATACGATATAAACCGTAAGATAGGGCGATTTGGCATTTAAAATGAGCATGTTTTATACATATTATAATGCTGCATATTTATTATGAATGTCATATTTTGGTTTATGTAATTTGGAATTATGTAATTTATTTCTTGTATGGCCTTAGTTTTAATCGATATTGCCTGAAATGTAAGGGAATATTGATTCGGTTGTAATTTAATGTGATCTCGTATCACTTTTATTGTATTATTTTACAAATGTATAATAGGAAATTATTTTACTTTTATTATATAATTTGTGATTATTTGTAATACCGGAGTTTACCAAAGACGGTGCCATTCGGAAAGGAGTTCCGATAGAGAGACGGTAACCTTGGGAGGCGTACTTATGAAGTTCAAGGGACCAAAGGAGTTGGTTTTCGAATTTGTAATAGATTATATGATTTTCTATTCTAGGAAAGGCCATACTAGGAATTTTATCTTTATGCTTGCATGTTATTTAATATGTTTGCATGCATTGCCAAATCGCCATAACATGACTGCAGCAGGAGCTCACCCAAGGGGTCTTGATGATCAGACCACATACAAGACAAGCTTGACCCCTCAGATGGAAGCTCGAGTTACAAGGTCTAAACAACAAGTTATGACAAGTCAAGAACAACCCAAGCCAAGCTACCCCAATGAAGAAGGCATTCCAAGACTCAACAACCCATGCCAAGCCCCAATACAACCCACATTACCCACACAAGACAGACAAAACAACCTTCAGGCACAGGCAGACCAATTCACAAACTCTGTATCTAGGAGGTACACCAGAGCATCCCAACCACCCCCACCATGGCCTACCATCAAGCCAACCCACTAAGCTACAAGTTTGTCCAGGACAAATCCTTTTGAAGTCTAGTAAAAACCCATGAAACAGACACCCCAAGTTAGAGTCCAGCAAACCCATTAAAAACAGAGAAAGTACAAGGCAACTTGTGGTTTCCTTTGTTTAAGTCAACTTGTCCTCGTCCAAGGCAGGTCTTATCTATGTTCTAAATAGAGTAGGGAGTCCCAAGGAGCAGCAACACATCCAGGCAAAGCAACAAGGCAACAAGAACAACAAATTTCCATTTCAGGAAAACTCCACAACTGCTTTATTTGCTTTTTGTTCAGTCTGTTTTTTGTGTCTTGTGTCTGTTCTTTATAGTTGTTGAGCTCGTCCTATTATGAGGCTCTTAATTAGTGTCAGTAGTAGGAGTTTGAATCCTAAGTTGGCCCTTGGATGATCTGTGCATCCAATGGCTCACAAGTTATCAGCCCCTCTATATAAAGAGGTCTTGTATGTTTGTTTGAGCAGACTTTGATGAATGAATGAATTAAACTTTGAGAAATCACTCAATGTTATCAAACTTGTGCTAAGAGCTGTAGTTTGAAACAAGCCTGATACATCTCCAAGGTGTTTGATCAGTGCCTTGTATTGTGAGTCAAGTTATACCTGTGCTTTGCTGTGGATAACTTACTTGCTGTTGAGTTTAGTTTTAAAGTGTTTGTGCTTTGCTGTAATACTTGAAAACTATCTCTAAATCCAGTCTTTGAGTCCTTTTCTCTTGTGCCTTGCTGTAGAGGATTGTCTCCAAGTCATATCCCCTTGTATCTGTCAGCTAAAATAACTCACAATCCCTAAAACAACACCCCTTGTTACTTGATATTGTATT
>JAIUZE010022416.1:0-26805 GCA_022085475.1 Heliosperma pusillum | reverse complement strand
TTATCTTATGGTATCGGAAACTCGTTTGAAGTAGTAAGGTTTTGTTGTAAGTTGAACCATATTACTTGAGGATTATAGATATGAGCGAGATTCGATGATGTGATCTAGGATGGAAATACCTTGGGATGTTAATGATGATGTTTGGCTTGATTTTGTACTTTGATAATAATGAACTCGTGGCTATAGACTTGAAAATGACCGAGTATAAGAGAGTATTTGTTAGTCTTTCAATTAAAGAAACCTTTGAGGTTGTGTTGAATATTTGAGCTAAAGGAATGTTATTATACTTGATTTACAATTCCGCAATTGGGAATCCGTGTGATATGAAAGGATGGATGAATTGGGTTGGAGTCGATTTATCAAATCTAGGTGTACCTTACTTTGATAATTGTACGTGGTACGATGGTCCCTTGTAAGAGACCTTTGTTTGGGATGAGTTGCTTTACTATCACCCTAAGCCTGAAAGGAGAAATTTGGTGGATTAAACCTTTATTCGTGGCATCATTCCTTTTCATTTCCATTCTTGAATGTTTTTGTCAAGAGTGATCTTTAAGAAATCGCATGCTCGTATCTTATTTCTTACTCAGATATATTCATACCTCTACTATCTGCTTTGTCCCTTCCTTGACCTCGTTATTTTCAGCGCTCCTCTCTTGTAATCTCGTGCCTTATTTATTCTCGTGTTCTCCTTGAGATTCCTTTTCGTTTTCTATCTCGTTGCTCCTTCATCTTTTCTCTGGTGGATTGGATATTCCGTTTGTAAGGCTCAAAGAATTAGCGTGATGTAATTTGAGATTCTTTAGTTAGAGTATGTGTCCTTGGATTGAGCAAATTTCATGTTGTATTTGATCATGAGAAATAAGACTTAAGCTCTAGGATGAATCCTAATAGTGATAATGTATCCTCTCTTGGTGATGTTAGATTCGGAGTTTGGTATTGTAGTGTTGTTTTGAGAATTGATTTGATCATGATAATAGTTTGTTGATGTTGGGTATTATAACGGTTGCTTGGGATATCATTTGGGAATTAGATGTCTCTAATTGGTGGATTCTAAAAGAGACTTTGCTTTAGGGTAAGTGAGTTGGTACCCAAAGTTTGAGGAGTTTTGTCATCAATGAAAATCGATTCATTTTGAGTTTTAGATGAAATAGATGATTTGAATGGTTGTTTGATTTCCAAGTGATTGGTCATTTGCGGTTTGGGATTAGTAATTCTCTTTTATTCTTAAGGAATCATAGTTTGAAATTGAGAAATGTTCGTTGCAAGCTTTGGATAATGAATGCTCGGTTGTTATGGATTATAGAGTTAGAATGGAGAACCCATTTATCTTGAGGATTAGTAACTTCCATAGTTTGCTAATGTGACTATTTATATTTGAGGCTTCGAGCGTAGTAATGATCGAATTAAGGATGTTATGGCGTATTAAAGAATCCTTATAACCGATAATGGATTGTGGATTGTCCCTTGTCGTGAGACTTTGGATGAGGCTAGTTGAATCTTAGATAATTGTGTTTGATGCTTTGATTGTGTTTTGACTTTCGGGGATGAGAAAGTTCGTTGTAAATTTAGGATAATGAGTTTGAAGTAAATTGGATTAAAGGATTTCATTGTAAGTCTCTTTCATGTGGATTGTTAGTTGTGGAGTCTACCGTGCCGATGAACCTTAGTAGATTCTAGTTGGGGTCGAATAATTGGGATTTGTTACTCGAAGTTTCGTGATTATGGAATATTTTTGTAGAAATTCTGATGATTGAAAATGATGAGTTGCAAATTGGGTAAATTGCTTTCTCTTGAGGATCTAGTTTATTAGTAGAGATTTGTGATGTCGAATTCTTGTAGATCTTCCTGCCGACTTCATCGCGATCTTCCTATCCATAAGAGTTCAATTTGTTTCGTTTTTGCGTGTTTTGTATTTATGTTGTTACCCTGAATTGTGTGTGAGATGTGCGACTCGCTCTATGTACGTGTAATGTCTTGTTATTTGATTTTATCTTTGCGAAAACCTTCAAATTATCATATTGTATTTCTAATTTAACTTTTCGAAGAAGTCTAAAGATGGATTTTGTACCCTCTTTTTGGAGAAAATAGATTTCTTTCGCTTTTATATTTGGATTTTGCGTTTGGTTGGATGTTTGGACTTGTTATTGGAGACGTCTAGTGACTAGTCCTGCACTTACTAACGTTTGTTTTGAATTTCGATTACACTATTTCGACTTTAATTTGATTTGGATAATTAGAGTTCTCGTTTGCGACGGGCACTCTTGTGATTCGTAAATAAAGTTTCACACTTATGAAAATCTCTTTAAACCCTTTTCGAGAAGAACCTCGTTTCATAAATATTTCCTTGTAAAAGCTTTCTTGTTAATTTGTTAAAACCGATTCTTGTCTTTGATACATTTGTTTTCTACTCTCAAGTTTTGAGGACGAAACTTTTTAAAAGGTGGGGTGATTGTAACACCCGGAAATGTACCCTATTTTTCTAGTAGAAATATTTTACGAAATCTTTTCAGCGAATTTAAGTTTTAAATTAGCTTTTTATGTTTCGAGTCGAATTTAGAATTTCCGATTTCGTATTTGGAATTTCTGTGAGATTCCATGAAAATCCCGTTTTAAGGCGAGTTTGACTTTTCTTGACTTTTGAGTCGAGTTTGACTTTTCTTGACTTTTGAGTCGAGTTTGACTTTTCTTGACTTTTGAGTCGAGTTTGACTTTTCTTGAATTTTTAAGTCGTCTTTGACTTTTCTTGAATTTTTAAGTCGTCTTTGACTTTTCTTGAATTTTTAAGTCGTCTTTGACTTTTCTTGAATTTTTAAGTCGTCTTTGACTTTTCTTGAATTTTAAGTCGTCTTTAACTTTTCTTGACTTTTGAGCCGCCTTTGACTTTCATTGACTTTTCCGACTCACCCTTTACTTATACTCCCTTCTAACCTTAACCTAATTCATTTCAACACAAACCAAAACTTTTCTTCCTCCTTAAGAAATCAAACCCTTGCCTCCATAGCAATTTTCGATCTTTGAATCATCCTAGCTCTTTCGTTCCTTGATAGAATTCACGTAAGTTCGTCTCATTCTTCTCCTATTACCTTCCTCTATCCGTTTTGATATTAAAATCATCGTCTTTCTCGCTTTTTAAATTATCCGTCTTTCTCAAGGTGAAATATATTCATCTTTTATTACCTACTTGTAGGTGGAGACTACTAGGAAAGCTTAGTAATCGATTAAAGACGCGTAAAGGTAACGGTGAAGGGTTACTCGATATCATTTACTTGTTTTATGTGATTTCTAGGATAGAAACCGTATGTAGATTATGGTTAGTAAGCTTATGACTTGTATTGTTGTTGATGGATGTTGTTAGTTGTTAATTGATATGAGAATTGATGATTTGTAATGATAAATGAGGTTTTTGTTGTTGATAACATGTCAATTTTTGTTCGTCCTTGAATCCCGTGAAGGACGCAGGCTGCGTTGGGGGACGCAGGCTGCGTCGTAGGACGCAGACCGCGTCACCCGCTGCCAACAGAATTTTTCCTGCACTGACCCCTTTTCGTAAAATGATCATATCTCATGTTTTGTCATGTGTTGACTCATGTTTATCATATGTTGACTCATGTTTATCATATTTAAACTTATATGATTCCCTATTCTCATGTTTTGTGACGGTTTTTGGTATGTTCCCACTTTGAGTCGGTTTTTTCAAATGATACGGTTTGAGCACTATTTTGTCTTGTGCTTTGTACTCTCATTCCCTTGGCTACCTTCCCTTTCGTAAGGCTGGAATGTCGGAACGGAGAGGTATCCTACTGCTTAAATGCATGTGTTAGTGGGCATACGACGACGTTGTTGGGAGTTGAACGCTATGCGTTGATCGACCCGGCCGTCAAATGTTGTGTACTTGCGAGGGGGTGTTATTTGCATGTAGCGTACCGCTTGTTATGTGGCTTGAGCTCTTTTCCGCCTCTTTCGTGAATTTTCGACCGAATTTGGGGTACTCGGCGTCTATGATTGACCGAGTCTTGGATGCGAAACGTTTATCGCATGTCGAATCGGAACATGATTTATTCCGAGAGTCTGGCCAGGTTTAGACTAGGACCGGATTATTATCGTCGTCCTACCGGAGGAAATTAGTGTACATATACGAAATGTGATCGTGTATGAGTTCAGGGAAATGTCATCTCGTGGATGCCTGTTAATCATACTTGCCATGTACACGATGCTAATGCGTTTCATTTACCGTGAGAGATGTCGTCTTTATGTTGTTGTACTTGAATGCGTGATTTCATGATTGTTTATTCATGATCATTGCATGACTTGGCATGGTTGTTTGTCGAGTCTCAATCTTATCAAACTTATACCGCTAACGGTGAGATGCAAGCCCTAGTGAGCGTATTCGGTTGCCTAAGAGTGTCTTCCCCGAGTCTTTGAATAACATGATGGGTTCGGAATTGTATTCCATATGCTCTTATCATTATTTATCGAATTGCCTATCTATTCTTATCGTAACTCACATGTATATCTATATATGCATGCTTTACTTTTGTATTTCCTTATATGTACGTTTTAATGTATATGGCTGGAGAACCCGGAGTTTTACTCCCCACTGATTGTGCGTTCATGTTTTTCATGCAATGAACGTTGCGTGCATGGATGGCTTTTTGCTTGGCTATTTTGGGGTTCGGGTGTGAGCTAGCGGGCGTTGTCCCTGGAAGTTTTCACCTCTAGACGATATTAGCTAGTTTTGCTAAACACTTGTTCTTTGCTAACATTTTAAGAGACCCCGTTTCTTTGTTGTATTTACGTACTTAGCTTGTAATACTTTGACACTCCTCGTTTTATTTAACTTGCATGTTTAAAAGTTTTTTTAAAAACTACCTATTTCCGCAATATAATTCACATGCTTGTTAGTTTTATATTTCCGCATTCGCGAGGGTTGTCACATCATGAGTCATCACGTGATGGTGTCAACAAACCATGCGAACCTTTTTCTATAATTAAGTTATTGAGGGTGAGTGGACCCTTGTTCCTTTAAAGAAAAATGTTTTTCTTGTCTTCATCCTCTTAGTTGGAGAACAAATCCTTATTTAACTCACACTACTTCTTTAAACCCTTGTAATAATAAATCTGTTACCCTTTTTTCTCCTTTTAATTTTGACCATTTATTTGGTCATTCGCCCTTCTCATCTTCTTTAATCAATTTTGTACTTCGTTTTTCCTCCTTTTATTCCAATCGCCTTTTATCCTCCATCACGTCCTCCTTATTGACCCAGATGCAAATCTCGCAGCCTCCTTCCACCCCCACCTGTCACTCTACCGTATATTCCAATCAACCAGGCAACATTTATATTCAACATCTCCTCGTCTCACATCAAGCTCCCGGCACTTTGTCCCGGTCTCTCCTGGAAAACCCATTATCCCTTCCTCCGATGACCTTAAACATCTGTCAGATCAAGCCCCATTTTCTAAATAGTTGCATATCTCCTCCTAATCTCCATAGCCCCTCATACTTTCAACGTTTCTCGCATGTCCTCAACTGTCATCTCATGTGGTTTGTGCAAACCATCCATAAGCTACCCCAGCCTGTGGTTTCGGAAGACCTGTAAGTTATGCTGGACCTATCATTAGTTTTGCCTTAATCGAGAGAAATATTTTTGTTGAGCTTATCCTCTAATAATTTACTAGTAGCGAGCTTCACAAACTTGGTAAAAATGTTCAAAACCTCGATTCATTTGAGACAGATAGATATGTGGATCCAATTAGAACCTTAGGGAGAACTAAAAGCACATGTTTCTCACTACAACAATCTGCGGAAGAAATCAAGAGTACTACGGTACCTGGTTAGGGCGAGATCTAGACGTAGTGGAGGACGCATACAGCCTGAGGGTTAAGCCAAACTCGTTAACTCCGTCCTCGTACCTGCAAAAATGAACATCTTATACTGGAGTGGTTGTGCAATTGCATCACCTTCCTTTAGTACTCATCTTTCCTACCTGATTAATGTCCATAAACCTTATATGATGATTTTGTCCGCAACTCGAGTCACATCCCCTATATTTGTGACCATAATTTAGAGATTCCCTTTTCATTTATTTGAGATCTTTGATCTGGTTGGATTTGCTGGTGGCATCATTATCTTGTGGAATGCAAGAGAGCTGCTATCACTTTTGTTAACAAAAGCGCACAACTCTTTAATGTGGTGGTTCAAGTATTCTCGACTAACATTGTTTATTTGTTATTTAGGATTTATGCTAGCACTAAATTTAGACGTCAACAAATTCTTTGAAATCAACTTGTTACCCTCTCCCATAACCTTTATACCCCCTAAGTTTGTATCAGGAACTTAAATGAAGTTGCGCCTCTGAAATGGTGGGAGTCGTAGGATTAAATTAAATAAAGCCAACCTTATGAGATATTTTATGAACTTGTGTAGTCTGATTGACATTGGTTCATCGAGGCCTAAATTCACATGGATTAAATTTTGACGCAGCCGCCCTATTTTGAGCGACTTGACCGGGTTTGGGTAAATCCATCGTGGCATGACCAATACCCCAATTCCCACAATAACCACCTTACGCGCCTCTCTTCCGACCACTGCCCCATCCTTCTTAAACTGTCACTTCTAAGCTTGTTGTCCTTAGCTTGGTCTTAGGAAACTAGGCTTCTTGAACTTTTAGTAACCTGGCTAAGAAAAAATAGTCCTTAAATGCTAGGCTCAATGGTTTTAAAAGAGAACTTTGTACTTATCCTAACTCTGGCTTCCTTCATGATTTAAATAATTATGCTCTTGCTGATATTAATTGTGCTATGGACCTTGAGCATCCGTATTGGAAAGACCAATCCCGTTTTAATTGGTTGGTTGATGGGAAAGTAACTCTGCCTTTTCAAAAAAAATTGTGACCATTTGACGGTGCTTTAACCATATTGTTTCCCTGGTTGATGATGTGGGGGCATACTATCATTTCCCATGATGGCTTGGTCTCACATATCACTATTTTTTTTGGATGAGTTACACAACTTATAAGCTTGCATATGTTATCATCCCTATAAACTCACTTGATCCATAACCTCCTTCTCTATTCCTTGTGATTAGGAGATCACACTTACTCTTTTCTTGCTTGGCTCGAACAAAACCCCTGGAGCCTATGGGTACAATGCCGACTTTTCTAAGAAGTAATGGCACATTGTACAACCTAACCTTGTGCCATTCAATAAAAACATTTTTGCTAACAAATGCGTTCCCAAGACCATTAATAAGGCTTTTATTTCTCTCATACCAAAAATTTGCTCTTCTTAAAGAATTTCCAACTTCATGTCCATAAGTCTCTGCAACACAACCTATAAGATGTTTAGAAAAATCATTGTCAACCGACTCAAACCCTTTATGCATAACATCATCTCCCTAATCAATGTAGCTCGACTCCTGGAAGAGGCACCGACACTAACTTTATCATTGCCTCCGAGATCCGCCATTCCATGCACAAGTATTTAGAAGTTTATAGTAAAAATATTTTACGGATACTTTTCAGCGAAATTTAGTTTTAGTTTAGAATTAAATTTCCCGTGTCGAATTTAGAATTTCCGAGTTCGTATTTGGATTTTACGCAAGATTTCAAGTGAATCACGTCTTAAGACGTCATTGACTTTTCTTTGACTTTTTCCACTTACTCCCTCATATACTCACCCTAACCCTAACTTCCTCACAACTAAACATCTCCTTTCTTCCTCACAAAGAAATCCCCAAAACCTAGCTTCCATATTTGATACACCTTATAATCGTCTCAACTCTCTCATTTCTCGCTCAAATTCACGTAAGTTCGTCTCATTCTTTCCCTCTCATCTTCCTCTATCCGTATTGGTAATAAAATTACCGTCTTTCTTGCTTTTCAAATTATCCGTCTTTCTCAAGGTGAATTATATTCATCTTTTATTAACTATTTGTAGGTGGTGACCTCCAAGATCCCAACAAAGACTACTTCTTGATTGAAGAGGACATTGACGCGGAGTAAAGACGCAAAAAGGTAACGGTGAAGGGTTACTCGATATCATTTACGTGTTTTACGTGTTTTCTATGTTAGGAATCGTATTTAGAATATGGTTGGTAAGCTTAGAAATTGTGTTGATGATGATACTTGTTGTTTGTTGAGAATTCATATGAGAATTGATGAATTATGATAATAGTTGATGATGGTTGAATATTGATCCTTGGTGAAAAATGTTGATTTCGTGCATATTGGACCCCAGCCGGCCGACCGGCAGCCGGTCAGCTGAGCGGCTGGGGCAGTGGCTGTATATTTTGTATGTTACGTAATTTTTATGCATGATTTAGGTCTCAGCCAGCCGACCGGCAGCCGGTCAGCCGACCGGCTGAGACACCTCCACCTTTGCCTTGGTTTTTCTCATTTGTCTTTGGTCCCAGCCGGGTAGCCGACAGCCGGTCCCTTTGATCGGCTGGGACACACTGCTCTTTCACTTGGTTTTTCCTATGATACGTGGTACCAGCCAGGTGGCCGGCAGCCGGTCCACCTGACCGGCTGGCACCTGCTGGAAGTTATTTGAAATTCTTGTTTACGTTTTCATTTATAATATTTCTGATTGTTCATTTATCGTATAAATTTACGGAATGACTTTAAATATTAATGTTTTGAATATATGATATTTCACTCGCTTGTATCGCATGTTTTGTGACGGTTTTTGGTATGTCCCACTTTGAGTCAGTTTTTACAAATGTTACGGTTTGAGCACAAATTTTCTATGTGCTTTGTACTCTCATTCCCTTGGCTACCTCCACGTTCGTAAGGCTAGAATGTCGGAACGAGGATTTATCCTTACTGCTTAATTGCATGTGTTAGTGGGCATACGACGACGTTGTTGGGAGGCGAATGCTTTGCGTTGATCGACCCGGTCGTCAAATGTTGTGTACTTGCGAGGAGGTGTTATTTGCATGTAGCGTACCGCTTGTCATGAGGCTTGTGCTGTTTTCCGCCTCTTTCGTGAATATCGACCGAATTTGGGGTACTCGGCGTCTATGATTGACCGAGTCTTGGATGCGAAATGTCATCGCATGTCGAATCGGAAAATGGTTTTTTCCGAGAGTCTGGCCAGGTTTAGACTAGGACCGGATATTTATATCGTCGTGCTACCAGGAGGAAATTAGTCTACATATATGAAATGTCATCGTGTATGCGTTCAGGGAAATGTTTATCTCGTGGATGCCTTTTAATCATACTTGCCATGTACACGGTGCTAGTGCGTTTCATTTACCGTGAGAGATGTCGTCATTGTATTGGTACGTTTGAATGGATGATTATATGATTGATTACTTATGATCTTCGCATGACTTGGCATGGTTTGTTTGTCGAGTCTCAATCTTATCAAACTTATACTGCTAACGGTGAGATGTAAGCCCTAATGAGCGTATTCGGTTGCCTAAGAGTGTCTTCCCCGAGTCTTTGTATAATATGATGGATTCAGATTTGTATTCCATATGCTCTTATCATTATATATTGAATTGCCTATCTATGCTTATCGTATTTCACATGTATATCTATATATGCATGCTTCTACTTTTGTATTTCCTTTTATGTACGTTTAATGTGATATGGCTGGGAGAACCCGGAATTACTCCCCACTGACTGTGGCGTTCATGTTTTTCATGGATGAACAGGTTGCTTGATTGGATGATATTTTGCTTGGTATTTTGGGTTCGGGTGTGAGCTAGCGGGCGTTGTCCCTGGATGAAACACCTCTAGACGTTCATTAGCTAGATGCTAAATAACTTTGTCTTTTGTTAACACTTTGAAAGACTACGTCTCTTGTAGTATTTTGTATTTGGTTTGTAATATTTGACACTCCTCGTATTTTCTATTTGTATGTTAAAATGTTTTAAAAACACCGTATTTCCGCTAATTAAATCACATGCTTGTATCTTTTATTTCCGCATTCGCGAGGGTTGTCACAGTTGGTATCAGAGTTTTATCGCTCCCGACGCACACACGTGAACCCTAAACTTAAACTACTTGACCTTGAAATAATAAATCAGAGATGGGGAGAAGTTAAGGACTTTACTTGGTAGTCTATTTGTTTATGCTAATTGACAGGAGTATCTTAATTTGTTTTTGTTTCTTATGAAGATGGTTAGACCACGAGTAGTAGAGAATGTCATGCTGGAAGCGCTTACGCAAGTGTTGAAAAATCAACAAGATGCGGTTTTAGCTCAAGCCAACCAAGTTCCCCCTCGTAGAGAAGATAACCACCAAGGAGGCTACGCTTGGGTGGCAGGTCAAATAGCTAGGAGTAAGATTATACCTTACGGTGGAGAGCCGGACCATAGCGAGCTATCAGAATGGGTCCGAGAGATGGAGAAGCAGTTTCATCTATACCAAGTCCGTGAAGAGGACAAGGTGAGGATCGCAAAGCACTTCCTTGTAAGGGAAGCAGATAATTGGTGGGCTATTACTAGTGCTGTTGGAGCTAGTGTCCTCCACAGTTAGTGTGATAACAGCTAAGGTTCACAGGGTATACATTGTATTATAATCAGTTGATTAACGTTTATCGATAACGGTTGGCTTGCTAGATAAGTTTGACGTTATTGTCATACAGATGGCGGTGATCAACTGATCCCTAAAAGTCACACCTAAAGGATGTGTATGAGAGATGTGATTATTTGAGAAAATAATCATATTGATGCCTTATTAAATGACTAAAAGGTTAGTCGATGTATTTGACTAAAAGGTTAGTCAAATGTGATGATGATACGATTATTTAATAACGATTAAAAAATGTTAGCTGGTAATTGAATATAAAATGTTATATTTAATCAATGTATATAATGTTGGTCTAAACTAAATGTAAACTGTTATATTTAAGTTGTCGAATATGTATTACACGATATTATTATAGTGTATTGGTCCGACATTACTCGGTTTATGTGACGGTCCATTACTAGTAATAATTAGAATACATATTACATTATGTACATATAAAATTATATGCTAATTACCTAATAGAGGTTGAGTTAAATAAGGAAACTAGGTTTTCCTTCTTTTCTTTGGATCTCACGGCACAAATGGAGGTTTAAAAGGGAGAAAAAGAATTTTTTCTCCTAACCCTAATTGGACTCCTAAGGTGACGGCACAAGTGAAAAAGAGAAAAGAAATTCTGATTTTTGAACACTCTTATTCATCTTGATATTCATCATCAATACACACAAAATTAGAAGTAATTTTTGGGTATTCGTTCTAGTACGACGAAGGCATTTCTTGAACCATCTTGGGTGCAACGATTAGGAGAATACCTACTTTGGTATTTGTTCTTAGGCCCTTTTCTAGGACCGAAGGTTATTTCTTAATCTCTTGTTTATATTATGCAATTTCATTTATGACTAGAAATTCATATAGTTATAATTTCATTATAATCCGAAAAATTTAAAGGGAAGTATACCGATATTTCCCACAAGTGGTATCAGAGCATTTGGCTATGAAATTATTTTATATGTTTTCATATTTGATGAACTATAAGATTAGAAATTTTTGTTTTTTTTTTGTTTCGGTTGAAAGAAAAGAAGAAAAAAAAATTTAGGGTTTGTTTTTTTTTGGTACTGTTAACGACCAGAAAAAAAAAAAAACAAAAATTTTGTACTGTTCACGGCACTATTTAGCCGTGAGAAATTTTTTTTTTTGTTTTTTTTTCCTTTTTGATTCATATATGTTTTTTAATATGTTAAGATAATAATATAACGAGTTTGTTGATATTTTGATTTAATGAGGATTAAATTGAAATGTAAAAGGAATTTGTTTTGGATGTTAAAGAACATTCATTGTGCTAAAATTTTCGATATGAATATACAAAATAATTTTGATTAGTTGAGTAATTTGATAATCGATTAATCATGATTTAGATATTCATTTTAAAAGGTTAATTTGAATCATCTAGTTTGTATCAATGTTTAATAATGATTAGATGTTGAATGTTTGTACCGATCTAGTTTTATTAGCATGATCAATTTAAAAGGAATTGTATTTGTTTTTTAAAAAAACCAAGAAATTTTTTTTTTTTTTTTACCTGCTACTGTTCACGGGTTTATTGCATTATAAAAGATAAACCAAGAAAACCAAGATAATGTATGTTGATTATTGTTGTGAAATAGTTCACAATAATAGATACCCTATTATTTTAAAAAGGTTTAAAATAATGTTGAATTTAATTTATGTTATACCCGATAATATGAATTAAATTGGATTATGGTTGATTAAAATTGTTGTGTGCAATTAAGGAATTGTCACATAATTTTGATCATTTTAAAGGTGGTTTGGATAAATTAATCATCATAATTAATGAATTATGTCTTGAATGTTTAATTTATTTTGTTGATGCATTTTATTTTGTGAATGAATGAATGAATGGATGAATGGATTATTTTGGTATTTTTACAAGAGGTTGTAATTTGTATTGCTTAGTGTGGTCTTAGTAGATTGTGTTATCGTAATGATGGTAACATGGTCTTGGATGTATTTTGAGATCTCGAATCTCCCCTTTGTAATTTTTAATTATAATTTTTAAATTAAAATGTAAATAGGTTTATATTTTGTAATTTTAAAAATTGTATTTTTGAGAAGACCAAAGATGGAGATCGGATAGCTCACTCCCGCTACATCGACCAAGATGGAACATCAAGTCAAGCTTCTAGGGTCCATATGGATGGATTCCAAAGTGTAATTTTTGTTCTATTTTGATAGGATAGGCCACACTAGGACTTTGTACTTTGTTTTTCATTTTTCCGTTCTTATTGTTTTTCTTTTGCATGATAGTTATTGCATCATATTCCGCCTAAACCAAACCACCTACTACTACTACTACTTAATTGCATGAAAATTGACTCATATAGATTGTATGTTAATTATCATGGACATCCAGATGTCACTCAAAATTCTAAAAGCTATCATCTTAAATTATTCATTCTCTAAATGCTAGATCATTCGTTCACTTAAATGAATAAAATTAAAGCTGATGGACCTTCCTCTAAAACCCAAAATTGAGATTTGTCTTTATAGGGAAAACTGCTATGACTCCCTTCTTCGTCGGTAGGCATATAGGACCTTACTCTCCATATGATCCCTTCTACCTTGGGTAAGTAGTATGTGTTGACCTATTTTACCTCAACATTATAGTCCGAGTAATATCTCGTGATTATGATGGACTAAAGATAGAATTTACAGAAATTTATCGACCAGGAATTCTAAAAGTAGAATTAGCCAAGAAGTTGGCTTATGAATTTACAGAAATTGAGTCTTGGGATCATTTATATAATACTTGAGGGAGGTCAATTGTATAAATGCAAGAGTCTTCGCATTAATCGGTTTTGCATTAGACTTAATTAAAACGATGAAAATGCTTATTATGTTTTATCTCCTTTTTCGCAGTGTAGCATTCATTTATATCGATAAAACTGTAATAACAAATGGCTGGACATGCTGATGCCCCTATGCCAAGTGCCACGCTTGCACGCGAATCCTGGCTTAAGATGTTCATGGACAATATGAATCAGTACACGCGACTGAAGAATAATGGGTCCAACTTTGCGGACTGGGAGGCTTCATTACGGAATGCTGCCATAGCTGACGGTAAGCTCAAGTACTTGACTGAGCCACAACCGCATAACCCAGGCCCCAATGCAGGAGCAAATGAATCACTTGCTTATAGTGATTTCGTAATGGAGGCGGGTGCGATAAAGAACGTACTCATCTTTTCAATGGAATCCAATTTGCAAAGACGATTCATTGCCCAAGGTGCAAACAAGATTTTCACCACGCTCACTAACGAGTTCTCAAAAGCACCGCAGATCGTTATGTATGAGCTTACCACTCGCTTCTTTGAAGCGAAACTCCAGAAGGGCCAACCGGTTAGCCCACACATTCTCGATATGATCGAGAATCTCGAAAAACTGGAGGCACTTGATTGCAAAATCAAAGAGAGCGTGGTCATTGACCGCATGCTTCATTCACTTCATGATGGTTTTGCCCAATTCAGGGCAAATTACTATATGAATGATTTGAAGAGAAATCCTCATCAGCTACACTCACTTCTCATACAGACTGAGAAGGATCTGAAATTGAGTGGGAGCCTGAAGCAGGACGTTCTCATGATTGCAAACAAGGGTAAGGGTAAGGGCAAGGCTCAGGCCGACCTAGCTGTAGGGAAGCCGAAGTTCAAGAAGCCAGGAAAAAGCAAGAGTGGGCCTGGTGAGACTAGCAGTAGCTCACAAGGCAAGACAAAGAGCAAAGAAAACATGGAGTGCCACCATTGCCACAAGACTGGGCATTGGAGGCGGAACTGTCCCGGGTATGCTGAAGACGTAAAAGCAGGCCGCGTCACTCCTGTTGGTATGTCTTCTTTTATTCATATGATTGAGATTAACCATGCAAGTTTCGGAACTTGGGTACTTGATACTGGTTGTGGTTCTCATTTGTGTAATCATTTGCAGGGCCTAAGAAACATCAAAACTCTCGAAAAGGGTGATGTGGACCTGCGAGTGGGGAATGGAGCAAGAGTAGCTGCCGTTTCAGTGGGAACATATGTAATCCAACTCCCGAGTGGATTTGAGTTATTTTTAAATAACTGTTACTATGTACCCAGTATATCTAAAAACATTATTTCTGTTTCCGTTCTCGATAAAAACGTATTTTCATTTGTAATAAAGGATAATAGCTGTATTTTCTCCTTTAACGAAATGATTTATGGTAAAGCAGTTTCCATGAATGAGATTTATGTTTTAGATCAAACCACAGATATATTGCATGTGAGTAATAAAAAGGTAAAGGTTGGTAACAAAGATCAAACCTATCTATGGCATTGCCGTATGGGACACATAAATGAAAAACGCGTGAAGAAGCTTATTGACAATGGGACTATCTCCCCATTTGACTATGCATCATTTGGCACGTGTGAATCATGTCTCATAGGCAAAATGACTCGAATTTCCTTCAAAGGTGTTGGAATGCGCGCTCCTGACCTATTAGGACTCATACATACTGATGTGTGTGGACCTATGTCAATCAACGCTAGAGATGGCTATAGATATTTTATCACTTTCACGAACGATTTGAGTAGATATGGATATGTCTACTTAATGAAGCACAAAAGTGAGTCCTTTGATAAGTTCAAGTAATACCAGAATAAGGTTGAAAACCAGCTGGGTAGAAAGATTAAAGCACTACGTTCAGATCGTGGTGGCGAATATCTTTCGAATGAGTTTGATCAACACCTTAAAAACTGTGGTGTAGTACTACAGTTAACTCCACCTGGAACACCTCAATTAAATGGTGTGTCCGAACGGAGAAATCGACCATTACTTGATATGGTTCGATCCATGATGAGTCACACGGTAGTGCCTGATTCATTGTGGGGCTATGCTCTTTTGTCAGCTGCTCTTATACTTAACCGAAGTCCGTCTAAAGCTGTTGACAAGACTCCATTTGAAATGTGGAAGGGAACAGTCCCTAACTTGTCCTTTATTCGGGTTTGGGGTTGCGAGGCTTATGTCAAGAGGAGACTCGAGGATAAGCTCGGCCCGCGATCGGTCAAGACATACTTTATTGGTTATCCAAAAGGAATGTTTGGTCATTACTTTTATTCGCCTACCGAACAACGTGTTTTTGTTGCGGCTAGTGCGAAGTTTCTAGAGAATGAATTTCCCGAGAACAAGACGAGTGATAGAACCTTCGATCTGTCGGAGATTCAAGAACCAACAACCGAGCAACCGATGGAGGAAGATGTTCCTTCATCTTTTGCTGCGGTTAATATTCCTGAGGAACCTAGAAGGTCGGGTAGAGTCTCCATACCTCCAGACAGATACATTGGTATGGTCGAGGAGAACGATATAGACGATGTTTTGCTCCTAGAGAGTAACGAACCCGCTACCTATAAAGGAGCCATGACCTGTTCCGACTCAAAGCTATGGCTTGAGGCCATGCAATCCGAGATGGACTCTATGTATGAGAATGACGTATGGGATCTGGTTGATTTGCCTGATAAGGTTCGGCCTCTTCAGTGCAAATGGCTTTACAAGATAAAGCATTCCGTAGGGGGACAACCAGACACCTATAAGGCACGACTAGTGGCAAAAGGTTTCACTCAAGTGCACGGATTGCATTATGATGAAATTTTTGCTCCCGTAGTCATGCTGCGTTCCATTCGGATAATCTTAGCGATTGCCGCTTTTCATGGCTATGAAATTTGGCAGATGGACGTGAAAACCGCCTTCTAAAACGGTTATTTGGAGGAGGAGTTGTACATGGTACAACCCGAAGGTTTCATTGACCCCAAAAATCCTAAGAAAGTGTGCAAGCTTAAGCGTTCCATTTAAGGACTTAAGCAAGCTTCTCGGAGTTGGAATCATCGTTTCGACCAAGTCATAAAAGCAAATGGTTTCACTCGATCGGTTGAGGAACCAACCTTATATGTCAGGTCGAGTGGGAGTAAAATCGTTTTCTTGATATTGTATGTCGATAACATACTCTTGATAGGGAATGATATTCCTCTCTTATCTTCGATTAAGGTATGGTTAAAGAACCATTTCCAGATGAAAGATCTCGGCGAGGCACATAGCGCATATTGGGAATCCGTATCTACAGAGATAGATCACAACGGATGTTATCACTCAGTCAGGAGTCTTATATATATAAGATTCTTGAAAGGTTCAGCATGACCAACTCCAAGAAGGGGTATCTTCCAATGACGTCTGGGATGCATTTGAGTAAAGCTCAGGCACCCAAGACATCTGAAGAGGTCGAGCGCATGAGTCGAATTCCTTATGCGTCAGCTATAGGATCGATCATGTATGCCATGATATGCACACGTCCAGATGTGGCATATGCTTTGAGTATGACCAGTCGGTACCAAGGCAATCCAGGTGAAACACACTGGATGGCTGTTAAAAACATCCTTAAGTACCTACGGAGGAATAAGGATTGGGTATTGACTTATGGTGGAGAGACTGAGCTTTGCGCAACCGGTTACGCAGATGCTAGCTTCCAAACGGATCGGGATGACTCGAAATCTCAGTCTGGATTCGTATTTACTCTTAATGGCGCTGAGGTCAGCTGGAAAAGCTCCAAGCAGAGTGTTATAGCAGATTCTACGACTGAGTCCGAGTACTATGCCGCTTCAGAGGCTGCAAAGGAAGCTATATGGATGCGTCAATTCTTACAAGGACTTGCCATAATTCCTACTTCGAATGACCCGATCACCATCTATTGTGATAATAGAGGTGCCATCTTCCAGGCTAAGGAGCCTAAGTCTAGCAACAAATCTAGACATGTACTTCGGAAGGCTCACATGATCAGAGATTACGTGGAGCAAAAGGAGATAGTGATAGACAAGATTGCTACGGATGATAACATAGCAGATCCTCTCACTAAACCGTTAAGACATGATAAGCATGTAGGGCACGTTACTTCCATGGGAATTAAACGTGTTCCTGAGTTGTATTAGCTGTTTGTATGAATTAGATACATCTTTTTCATATACTAATAATAACTTCATCGTATTGTTTTCATATTTTGTTTTTCATGTGGATTGTATGGACAACATTGAACACCACAAAGTGAACTGAATAACATTATATGTGTTTTGGTCCGTAATCGCCTACATGAGCTGATAACTCTGGCTATTATATTGTTGAGTCGATTGATGGTGGGTTCAACGAGCCATAAGTCAAACTGTTGACTGATCGATCACAAATACGAGTTATAAGGATACCTCGTAGGACATTGTAATTCGTGACGACGTTATGGAGTCCTAAATGTTTAACAACATTCGGTGCCAGGTCGTGGATTGGACGTCCATAGTGTTCCTAGAGTCGATTCTTTTGACTATCGACTGTCTCTTGAGATTAAGGCAGTTTTTGGGTGACTTTGGTTTCTTTCTCACGGTCGACCGTAACAGGAGGCCAAGTAGATTTTTACCGGGTCATTTCATACTGTGCTTACATCTGCAGGATTCGAGTTGAGGAAAATATCCAACCCTTTATCAGGTTTTGTTATTTCTCAGGGCCACTCGAGGAGTAGTAACTGAAATGCATGGCCATGCTCGAATAATGATTCGTTTATCAGTTGAGTTACTCTCTAGTCGGGAAAACCACTCTTGATACTGATCACTTGTAAAATACGACCTTTGTGAATGCGGACTTTGCAAATTGTTTTACATTGAGTGGGAGAAATTTAAGGATATGAGAATCGGTTATCGCACATACACTTGTAAGGACAAGTGGGAGATTGTTGGAGCTAGTGTCCTCCACAGTTAGTGTGATAACAGCTAAGGTTCACAGGGTATACTTTGTATTATAATCAGTTGATTAACGTTTATCGATAACGGTTGGCTTGCTAGATAAGTTTGACGTTATTGTCATACAGATGGCGGTGATCAACTGATCCCTAAAAGTCACACCTAAAGGATGTGTTTGAGAGATGTGATTATTTGAGAAAATAATCATATTGATGCCTTATTAAATGACTAAAAGGTTAGTCGATGTATTTGACTAAAAGGTTAGTCAAATGTGATGATGATACGATTATTTAATAACGATTAAATAATGTTAGCTGGTAATTGAATATAAAATGTTATATTTAATCTATGTATATAATGGTTGTCTAAACTAAATATAAACTGTTATATTTAAGTTGGCGGATATGTATTACACGATATTATTATAGTGCATTGGTCCGACATTACTCTGTTTATGTGACGGTCCATTACTAGTAATAATTAGAATACATATTGCATTATGTACATATTAAAATGAGATGCTAACTACCTAATATAGGTTGAGATAAATAAGGAAAGTAGGGTTTTTATTTTTCTTGGCTTTCCTATTGAATCTCACGGCTCTAGGGAGATTAAAAGGAGAAAAAAATAAAACCCTAAGGACTTGAAAAAACTCACGGCACACACAAAGAAAAAGAGAAGAAAAATTCAGATTTTGAACTCTCTTATTCATCTTCATATTCATCATCAATATACACACAAAATTAGAAGTAATTTTGGGTATTCGTTCTAGTACGACGAAGGCATTTCTTGAACCATCTTGGGTGTTACGATTAGGAGAATACCTACTTTGGTATTTGTTCTTAGGCCTTTATCTAGGACCGAAAGTTATTTCTTAATCTTTTGTTTATATTATGCAATTTCATTTATTACTTGAAATTCATATAGTTATAATTTCATTATAATCCGAAAAATTTAAAGGGAAGTATACCGATATTTTCCACAAGTGCCACCGCTACTCTTGAAGATGATTTCAATTGGGCTTGTTTTAAAGCTCTAGTGGAAGGTTGATTCTATCCTAAGGAGCTTAAGCAACAAAGGCTCAAGGAGTTTATTGACTTTAAGCAAGATAACTTGTCAGCACAAGACTTCACTACGGAGTTCAACAAGCTTGCTCATTTTGCTCCGAGGCTTATCCGAGATGACGAGGACCGAGCTTTCTACTACCGCAACAAGCTGAGTGCTTTACTTCAAAGTAAAGTGAGGAGGAATACTACTTCCTTTGGGGATTTATATGATGATGCTTTGTGGGCCGAGAATTCCAGGAAGGCCATTAGGGATGAAGCTATGATGAATAATCCCTCTCCTTCTTTCACTCCTAGGCCAAATTTCTATGGGAAGAGACCGTTTATTCCGTCTTCCTCTAACTCTTATGCCAACAAGAGGAGATTCAATCCTCCTTCAAATGCAAACACAAGAGCTCCCGCTCCTTTTATTCCCCGAGCTACTTCTAATGTGGATCATAGGCCTTATGCTCCTCAAACTCAAGCTCAAGGTCGCTTTTGCAACCGTTGTAGACTTCCACACCACCCTGGTGTGTATTGTTCTAACCGACCTTATATTTGCTACTTTAGTCAAAAGGGTGGTCACCGTTATGACGATTGCCCCGATCGAAAGTTGCCCACTCCTACTGCTAAACCTAAGGGTTCTATCTTTGTTATGAGCCGGGCCGAAGCCGAAGCTCATCCGGAGATAATTACGGGTATGTTCTTAATCTTAGAGCAACCATGTCTTATTCTATTTGATACCGGTGCTTCTATGTCTTTTGTGTCTTCGTCTTATGCTAATAGATTATCTATCGAGCCTACATCTAGTGAGGATACTCCCATATCCTTACCATCCGGAGATATTATCTCTTGTTCTACTCTCTATCCTAATGTCCCAATATCTATTGTGGGTTCTATCTTTCCCGCTAATCTCCTTAAGTTCCCTCTAGAAGAGTTCGATATAATTCTAGGTATTGATTAATTAGCATTGTACCATGCTAGGTTCGAGTGTCGTGATCAAAAGATTTATTTAAAGAGTCCTTTAGGAGTTAGAATAACCTATAAGGGATCTCATCCCCGAAAAGGTGTGTCTTTGATTTCCGCCATGAAGTTGGTAAGTATGGTAAGAAAGGGTCACAGAGCATACTTGTGTATTGTGACTTCTTCAACTACCTCTTTGCAAAGTATTTAAGATGTGCCTATAGTTTGAGAATTCGTTGATGTATTCCCTGACGATTTGCCCAGGATTCCTCCCGAGCATGATGTTGAGTTCTCTATTGATCTTGTACCTGGTTCTGGACCCATAGCCAAAGCTCCTTACCGTATGGCTCCAACCGAGTTGAAAGAATTAAGGAAGCAACTTGATGATATGATTGAGAAGGGTTTTATTCGACCAAGTGCCTCGCCTTGGGGTGCTCCCGTTCTTTTTGTGAAGAAAAAAGATGGTTCTATGAGGCTTTGTATTGATTACCGTGAGTTGAATCGGATTACAATCAAGAATAGGTATCCTTTGCCAAGAATTGAAGATCTGTTTGATCAACTAAAGGGTGCTTCTACTTTTTCCAAGATTGATTTGAGATCCGGTTATCACCAAATTCCCGTTCGTGATGTTGATATTCCGAAGACCGCTTTTAGTACAAGGTATGGTCATTATGAGTTCAAGGTGATGCCATTTGGATTGACGAATGCTCCCGCTATTTTCATGGACCAAATGAACCGCACATTTAGTGAGTACCTTGACAAGTGTGTGGTGGTGTTCATGGACGATATTCTTATTTTCTCCAAGTCCGAAGAAGAGCATGATATTCATCTAAGGACTATTTTGGGTGTTCTTCGTCGACAGAAGTGGTATGCTAAATTCTCCAAGTGTGAATTTTGGTTACCTAAGGTGTTTTTTCTTGGGCATGTGATTTCTTAAGAAGGTGTAATGGTGGATCCTTCGAAGATTGAAGCTGTGGTGGATTGGAAGAGTCCGACCGATATTAGAGAAATTCAAAGTTTTCTTGGTTTGGCTGGTTATTACCGTAGATTTGTCAAGGACTTCTCTAAGCTTGCTAGACCGATGACCCAGTTGTTGAAGAAGGAAACCAAGTTCCTATGGAATGAAGCTTGTGAAGCCGCGTTTCAAGAGTTAAAGAAAAGGTTAACTACCGCTCCGGTGTTGACTTTGCCTGAAGATGGAGTAGACTTTGATGTCTATTGTGATGCTTCTAAGATGGGATTGGGTTGTGTTATTATGCAAAGTAGGAAAGTGGTGGCGTATGCTTCGAGGCAGTTGAGAGTTCATGAAGTGAACTATCCTACTCATGATTTGGAATTGGCCGCCGTTGTTCATGCCTTAAAAGTGTGGAGACACTACCTTATTGGAGTTCATTGTCGTATATTCACTGATCACAAAAGTTTGAAGTACATATTTACTCAAAAAGAGTTGAATATGAGGCAAAGAAGATGGTTGAAATTGGTGAATGATTATGATTTTGAGTTATTGTACCATGAAGGTAAGGCTAATGTTGTTTCTGATGCTCTTAGTAGGAAAGCTTCTCATGCATTGAATGCTATGCGGGTATTACCCGATGATCTTTGTGCTGAGTTTCGAAAATTGAAGTTGGAATTCATGGAGCGTGGATTTGTTTATGTTGGTGCTATGACTGCCAAACCTGTTTTTCTCCGTGAGATCCGCGAAAGCCAAGTTGATGATCTTACCTACAAGTCTATTCAATCCAAGCTTCTTGAAGGTAAAGGTAAAGATTTCATATTTGATGATAAAGGTGTTCTTCGATTCCATGGTCGTTTGTTTATGCCTAATGCTCTTGATTTGAGAAAGCGAGTTCTTGATGAAGCTCACCTTTTCCCTTATTCTATTCACCCCGGAGGTGATAAGATGTATAAAGACTTGAAGCTACAATTTTGGTGGCCGAACTTGAAGGGCGATGTTGTGTCTTATGTTGGAAGATGTCTTACTTGCCAACAAGTGAAGATTGAACACAAGAGGCCCAGTGGATTGCTACAACCTTCTGATATTCAGCTATGGAAGTGGGAATCTATTTCCATGGATTTTGTTATGGCTTTGCCGAGGACCGTTGGAGGTAAAGATGCCGTTTGGGTTGTTATTGATCGTTTGACTAAGTGTGCTAGATTTATTCCGATCAAATAAACTTGGAGTTTAGATCGTTTAGCCAAGGCCTATGTTGATGAGATTGTTAGATACCATGGTGTTCCCAAGGAGATTATATCCGACCGAGATCCGAGGTTTTGTTAGAGATTTTGGAAGGCTTTACAAGAAGCCATGGGTAGAAAATTGTTGATGAGTACCGCATTTCATGCCGCTACCGATGGTCAGACCGAGAGGACTATTCAGACTTAAGAAGACTTGCTTAGGGCTTGTGCACTCGACTTCCAATCTAGTTGGGAAAAGAGTCTACCGTTGGTGGAGTTTTCTTACAACAACAGTTACCATGCCTCGATCAAGATGGCTCCTTATGAAGCTCTTTATGGAAGGAAATGTCGAAGTCCTATATGTTGGAATCAATTGAGTGATGTTCGTGACTTAGGCCCCGATGTTCTTGTTGAGACCATAGATCATGTGAAAGTCATTCGTGATAGAATGAAAGCCGCTCAAGACCGTCAAAAGTCTTATGCCGATATCCGGAGAAGACTGTTAGAATTTGAAGTTGGAGATAAGGTGTTCTTGAAAGTATCTCCGATGAAGGGTGTTAAACGGTTTGGTGTTAAGGGTAAATTGAGCCCGAAATACATTGGACCCTTTGATATTGTGAAAAGGATTGGTGCCGTTGCTTACAAGTTGGACTTGCCCCCGAATTTGGCTAAGGTTCATGATGTATTCCATGTTTCTCAATTGAGAAAGTATGTAAGTGATCCAAGTCATGTCTTTCAAAAGGAAATGCCCGAGCTGGAACCGAATTTGTCCTTTGAAGAGAAGCCGATCCGCATCCTAGATCGCAAGGATAAGAAGTTGAGAAGTAAGGTGGTTCCTTTACTGAAAATCTTGTGGAGATGTGCTAATGTCGAAGAAGAGACTTGGGAAACGGAAGCTTCTATGCGTAGTAAATATCAAAGCCTATTCGATTAAGGTATCTTTCTTTCGCTCAAGTTTCGAGGGCGAAACTTTTTAAAAGGTGGGGTGATTGTAACACCCGCAAATGTACCCTATTTTTTATAGTAAAAATATTTTCGGATACTTTTCAGCGAAATTTAGTTTTAGTTTAGAATTAAATATCCCGTGTCGAATTTAGAATTTCCGAGTTCCTATTTGGATTTTACGCGAGATTTCAAGTGAATCACGTCTTAAGACTGTTGGAGTAGGTGTCCAGTGTCCTCCATAATAGTGCGCCACATAATAAATCTTATTAAGGAATATAATTGGGATGTTTATTGACTATATATATGATTAGTCAGTTGATTAACGTAAATCAATAACGGTTGGCTGACTAGAGTTTGACGTTATTGTCGTATGACGGCGCTGAGCAACTGATCCCTTTCGGTCACACCTAAAGGATGAAATCCCAATAGTTACTAATTATTTGTATATGATACAGTTAATTAGTACATTACATATATTCGATATGTACGAGAATTAATTGTTAGAAATTGAGTTAAGAACTCAAATTCAATTAAGTTTATTTTTCAATTATGCGATAATTGACTAATAAATTTATATCTTATTTTAATACGATTAAATAAGATTTAACTTAGTAATTAATCGTTAAATTACTAAATTAGTTGCGGTTTTGAGATAGAGGTAATTAGTTAATTATATTTACAAGGAGTTGTAAAATAAATTAATTAAGCATTGTGGGACCCATTATATATTGATATAATGGTAAAATATTACTTAAAATGTTAAGTACATATTATTCATTTATTTGTGTCATATAATTGTTATATGATCAAATTAACACTTAATTATACAAGATAATTAAGCATATGATTAATAAGTATTTGTGGGACAAATATCAAAAATCAAAATGGATCAAAATAGGCCTCACATGGCCGGTTATGACATAGTGGATGGTGATGATGGTTGCTCTTATTCATACTCACAAGCAACATGTGCTTATGACATGAATAGTAAACCTAAAATCATTTTATTCACTACAACACATTACCACTTTGCATGGCAATAAAATAAGAAGAAAAAATCACTCTTTTGGTGATGGAGAGGCCGGCCCTCATGGCTATAAAATGAACAATTGTTGTTCAATTTATTAACAAGTTCATTCTTGCTTATTTTATACATCTCTCAAACAACTCTTCTTCTCTCTAAAACTCTCAAATACTAATATTTCCTAAGTATTACTAGTGTAGTAATATATCATAATATTAGTAGTATAATATCTATCTTATTATCTAGTTAATAATAAGGGTAGATTATTTGGTATCATCTTGGTGCATCTTAAAGGAGATCTTCTAGTTTGGAGATTACTTGTGTTCATCCACATTTATAGCTCAAGAACAACAAGAAGGAGTTCTTGTTGTGCCCATATATTTTCCATATCAATGTGAGGAAATTTCTTCTTTTATATAAATGTCTTTATATTTGCATGCATGTTACATAGATCATTAAATACTAAATTAACAAGTAATTTAGCAACTAATTAGAGGAGTCTAATTAAGGTCTATGGACTTTCATGTGGTATCAGAGCTAGCTTGTAGCATGCATGTTCATTTTGGACATTTTTATTAAAGTTATAAGATAACTAATAAATCAAAGATTTTGAGTTAAAATACGATTCTGACAAATTTTTTTGGTGCATGTATACCTACTGACCTCAAAATGTTTGTGGTCAAATTTCGTGCTTTTAGGGATTGATTTGCTATTTATTTTGATTTTTGGCGTTTAAACCGAGTTAACATGCATTTTATGAGTTAAAAGTTAACTAAAACTAGTTTCATGTTGATTCTGGCCATGAATTTTTAATATGATCTCACATGCATGCATTACATATTGTATGTAAAATTTCGTGACTTTTACTTATGTATTGCATGTTCATTGATTTTTATACGATAAAAGCCGATAATATGAGATTATAATGTTCATAAACTTGAAACGTCCTTTTCTGGTCTTGAAAATTTTTGGTACATTTAACATTGTGATTTTTATCATCCTGGTGAAATTGCATAATTTTTTCACTGTTTTACTATATCTAATGATTTTTCTTTGATAAAACCATTAAATACAAAGCTATTTGTTCATGAAATTAATTTAAATTTTTTGCGCAAATAATTTTTATTTTTATAGTTCCTGGAAATGTTCCAGAATGTACAAAATTTTTGGTTTCAAATTTTATGATGTTTATATTTTATTTTGGTTTTATTTCATAATTGTTATGATTAAACCGTAATATTTAGCAAATGAAATCAAATCGATCTAATTAATGACCAACAAAATTAGTAGTGACTAATTTTGAGTTCTAAAACATTTTAGTTAATTAGTTTGAATTTAAATGCGATTTAAATGTTGATATTGATTTTTAATGGTTAAAAATCAATGAATCCCGGAAGAAATCGAGCTACAATGAGCATGAATTGAACTTAGGACGAGTTTGGCATGAATTTTGCAGCAATTTATTTTATTTATGTTTGAATGAATGAATGTCATTTATTTAATAATTTATGCAAAGTTTGTACCTAGTATGGCCTAGTTATTTTAATCGTTATTACCCGTAATGTAAGGGAATAACGGTTTGGTTGTAATTTTATTGCGATCTCGTATCGCCGGTTTGTATAATTTTAATAATTTCATTTCATAGAATAAATGTATAATAGGAATTTGTATATTTGTATATTTGTAATTATTTTTATGAAGACCGGTGACTCCCTCAAGACAGTGCCATTTTGGAAGGTGTTCCAAGTGAAGAGGCAAGGGACCAAAGAGTTGGTTTCCAAATTTGTAATTAACTAGTTAATTGATTAGCTAGGTGGCCATACTAGGATTTTACTGTTGCTTGGTTGCTTGCCTTATTTCCGCTTATGCCAAAATCGTCACACATGCATTTATTACGGTATGTCAATTAAAAGTTATTGACAATTCACCGACTTAGTTACTTTATAGGGAATTAAAACGAAATTGACAGATCTCTCACATATTTACACTTGAGATTAGCCTTACCAATTAGTAACACCTATGAATCCCGTGTTCATTAGGGCTACCACGCTCGTGGGTCCCTTTTTACCTCGGGTAAGTAGGGTGATACGATCACAAGCTAAAATTTGATTGGACTCAACGAGATAAGCGTTATCTTGGGACTAGGAGATGGATTTAGTTGAAATCCGTCAACCAAGAGTTCTAAGGGTAGAATTAGTCAAGTAATGACTTACCATTTCTAAATAAAAGTAGCATGCGATGACTATTTTTATTTAAAGATGGGTCTTGGAATCATTTATATAATTTAGTGAGAGGTCATTATATGAATGCTAAACTTGTTAAAATGTTTTCAAGTAAATTAACAATGAATGTGTATATATTTCTTTTTGTTGTAGTTACCAT
>JAIUZE010022414.1:0-25870 GCA_022085475.1 Heliosperma pusillum | reverse complement strand
CTCAATATTAGCTTGGTCAAATTAATCTATTCTTCCATATTTTTTATTTGGTCCATTCAAGTTTTCTTCCCTATTTCTATTTTTGGAGGTGGGGTGATCTGTTTTGTGTGGTCCATATTTAGTTGCAAGTGGAGTAAAGTGTTTTGTGTGGTACAAATTCATTTCCTTAATCCTAGAGCTCAAATGAAATTGGAAGATTATACGGAATAAGATAGAGTAATATTAAATGTGAATTCAAATTAGCTTGTTCGAGTCACTTCAGGTCGTTTAAATAAGGTTACTTTTGGGTCAAATGGTTTCGAGTCGGGTTTTTTTGGGTCGGACCAGCTACGGGTCTAATAGAACTCGTGTCAAATTCGGGTTGGGTTGGGTTAATTTGGGTTTCGGGTTATATTCGGGTTTTGCAACTCGAGTTAGTTTCGGGTCTCGAGTCAGCCTTTTCGAGTAGGTTCATTTGGGATGCTTTTGTCAGGTATACTTTTACGGTATTTAGTTGTCATTTGGTAGTGTATTCTAATCGAACCTAGTATAGGCTCTGTTTGGCAAAACTAGGTGAAAATATAACTGAAAACTGAAAATGTAGCTGAAAACTGAAGAGCTAACTGAAACCCGAAAAGGTAATTGATAAGGTAGTTGAAAATTAAGAGCTGATAAAGTAACTAATTATATAAAAAATCATTTGACAAATTAGTTGAAAATGTAGCTGATTTTTTGTGAAATGACAAAAACGCAAGTGATAATAATTAAATACTCCCTCCTAGTTTACTTGTTCTTCCCTTTTCTTTTGTGCACAAAGATTAAGGAAGTGAATTTGGACCACACAAAACACACTACCCCACATGCAATTGAATTTAGACCACACAAAAGCTTCTAAATAAGGAAAGAGGGAAGAACATCAAACTAAGCTCAAATAGGAAAGAGGGAACAACAATCAAACTAGGAGGGAGTATTATTGATTGAAGGGGTAAAACAGGAATATAAAACTACTTCAGTTACGTAGAATCAGAAATGCTACTCTATGTAGCATTTCATCTCAGATTATTTATTTGTTTAAATAAGCTACTTGCCTAACACCTTAAGAAAAATATGGTATCTAAAAATTTGGTCAAATTAGCTACCTAAAATAATGGTTTGCCAAGCACAACCTAATTGTAATAATGAAATAAATATTATTAAGATAATATTTCTCATTCCCTACTAACTTAAAGATTAACACAACTACAATATTCCCGCCTAAAAATCCCGTTTAAATATGCTAAGAGAACTAAATATTGCGCTCAAATGACTAATGAATGAAAGTGGTCTCACTGTTAATTGCCTCCATTAATTGGCAAGTATTTTAATTTTCACAAATTCTTATTTCAGACGGAGTAATTCCGTCTGAAAAATAAGACGGGATTATGTTGCCACTTTTTGATAAAATGTAACCATAGCTTATATCAACTTGTTTTCAATAGTGGTTACATCTAACTATAAAGTGGTTACAAAATCCCGTCTTATTGCTTCCGACCAAAATGGTCCGTCTGAAGCAAGACCAACTATTTAATTTTTAATTGCCTCTATTAATTGGCTCCACCAATATCTGTGATTCTCTAAATATATATTCTAGCCAAATCTTTCTTTAATTTATCAACTTAGTTTTTTTTTTTCGGTACAGTAACTTATCAATTTAGTAAACATTAGCAAATTTCATTTGTCTCCACTATTGTTAATGAAAAATAAAATACATAATATTTCAATATTTATCCTACTTAGTTAATTCTATACCGTGAATTAAATACATCCTCTTTTTACCAACGGACTAACATATCTATATTTATTATTATACCGTATTTGTCTCATAATCAATATATATATATATATAAAACAGGCTTTTTTCGAGCAATTCTATTGGTTTACATCATCTTTTTCAGTTTTTGGAAAAGTATATTATAAGATCTTACAAGATTAAGAAAAGATATTATGCAATATTTTTAATATTACAGCTATTATTTACGTAAGAAAATGTTTGATTATCAATCTATTAATAAATTATAATGCAAAACATTTCAAAACTTACATATTTGGATTCGTGGCGAAAAATGCTTTCATTGGAGTATAAATTTTGTATTATTTGCTACCAATTTTTTTTATAATATAATACAATTAGAGTATACGCATGCGAAAATTAAATAAATGACTTTTAAAATAATTTTTATTATTCTAATATTAATATAATAGTTTAGTAAATGTTAAGAAATAATTATTTAGTATGTTATTTGTCCGATATTGAAAAATAGAGATGTGGTGAATATAGCACATATAAGTAATAGAATTGTCCCACATTGAAAAAATATCATAAGCTATGATGATTATATGATTATAAATAGCAGTCATCTTTGGAACTTAGATAGGTATCAACCCAAAATCTTTTGAGTCTCTTAAGTATTGTCTTAGAGACCTTTTAAAAGTTTATATCAATAGCAGTCATCTTTGGAACTTAGATAGGTATCAACCCAAAATCTTTTGAGTCTTTTAAGTATTGTCTTAGAGACCTCTTAAAAGTTTATATCATTATCTCCAAAATAGTAAAATTTACATCATCATAAAACAATTTAGAAAAATATCATAAATATTATCTAAAAGACCGGGTAAAAGTTTTTATATAAAAATTATAAACATCACTTAAATACAATATATGAAATGTATATTAAAATAATTAAAACATTTCGACACTTACATATTTGGATTTTTAGCGAAAATGCTTTCATTGGAATATAAATTTTATATTTTTTTGAGTCTCTCAAGTATTTTGAGTCTCTTAAGTATCCTCTTAGATAGCTCTTATGAGTTTGTATTAAAATTTAATTTAAGAAACTATCGATGATGTACTACTTATATTGGTATAGTATGTTATTTGACCCATAATGGAAAATAATGTAGGCGTGGTGAATATACTATATATAAAAAGAAAAATAGTCCAACATCGAAGAATTATCATAAGTTAGGGTGACCCTATAATTATAAATAGAAGTCATTTTTGAAACTTATGAGCATGTAAAAGGCTTGATTAATTTCGAGCAAACAGCTACTACTCATGCAGCTATAAATGGTTTCATTTGACATCTTCCGACGATAAGATTACCCATTCCCACATATATTGTAGCCACTACTGACTACTCCATACTCCATAAACATTTTTTCTTGGTGGGCATTTTTTTCTGACATTTCAGTGTATATTGATGGATCATACTACACCAATAAAACAATTACAGTTCTCTTTTAATCCCCAAATTGCTACACCATTAAGATCATTATTCATAAGTTCATACCAATTGAACAAAGTACAACCCAGTTGAATTATGCTAATAATACAACCAAAATCATGCATAAAAAATGTACCAATATTAATATGATTTACCAGTTTGAATGAAACATCAATATGATTTCTAACAAAATGTACCAATATTAATATGATTGACCAGTTTGAATGAAACATCAATATGATTCTAACAAAATGTACCAAAATTACGAAACCAGGTAAGATCATTCTAAACAAATAACTCATATAAGTTTATCATGCGACAATAAGTCGGTGCAGCAAAGTAATATTGCAATTTCATCAAACCAATAATAACATGGGTTTTGCTGCTATCATTAGAGTATATATTCTAATATTATTTGCACATACTTGATGTAATTCTTAGTATGTTATTTGTCTTACACTGAAAAAATAATTTAGGTATGGTGAATATAATACCTATAAATAGTAGAATGCTCTCATATCGAAAAATTACACAAAGTGAGGTGATTTTATGATTACAAATATGAGTCTTTTGCGTATTGTCTATCAAAGTCCTTAAGAATATAATCGTACGTATATCAAAATCTTCATCAAAAATTAATTTAGGAAAATATCATAAATAATATCAATAAAACATTAATTATTTTATAAAAAAATATGGTGTGTCACTTAGTAAGTTAGTATGATATTTATCACACATTAAAGTTGTAAATAATACAATTGTCCCACATCATGTATTATTATCTCCACATTAGTTAAACTTACATCATTAAAATTAATAAAGTGAAAAATCTTTTAATTATTCAAATATACATTCCCTATATTATATTCAAGTGGTGTTTATAATTTTTATATAAAAAATTTTACATTTCATTTCACATAAAAAATATTATAAAAATGAGTCATCCTTTGAACTTAGATATCAACCAAAAATCTTTTGAATATCTTAAGTATTACCTTACAAGGCTTTTAAAAGTTTGTACTATTATCTTCATCTTAATGGTGTATTACTTAATATATTATTTGTCCCACATTGAAAAATAATGTAGGTGTGGTGAATAAATTACATATAAATAAAAGAATTGTCCCACATTGGAAAAATATCATAAACTGGACTGATCATGTGATTATAAATAGAAATCGTCCTTGAAACTTAGATATCAACCTAAGATCATTTAAGTCTCTCAAATATTGTTTTAGAGAACTCTTAAAATTTTGTATTAATTATGAAAAAAAATATAAATAGATCCATGGTAAAAAAAAAGGATATCATACTTGGTGTAATTCTTAGCATGTTATTTATCTCACATTGAAAAATAATGTAGGCGTAATGAATATATTATCTATAAATAGTAGAATTGTCACATATCAGACAATTACCATAACGTAGTGATCTCATGATTACAAATATGAGTCATATTAGGAACTTATGTATCAAACCCAAATTTTTGAGTCTCTTAAGTATTGTCTTAGAGAGCTTAATTCTTAGGTTACTTGGATCATTTTTTGATGTGAATGTATCAATCAAAACATATGTAACCCTATTAAATGATGTGAACGAGAGGGTTATGTTAATATTTTTTGGGACATAATATAGATCAAACATAACATAAGTCTTGACAAAGTTGGTAAAATGTGTTTAAAATAGAATTTGAATCAATATATTAATATTATTTTCTTAAAAATTATATTTATTATAGTCTTAATACTTAAAATTTTTATCTTTATAAGTTAATTGTTATAGAAAATTTATGAAAATGACATTAATGTAGACCCGTGCATCGCACGGGCATGAAATCTAGTTAAATATATATAGTAGATATTAAGAATAATAATTGTCAATCTTCCATAAATAGTTGTTTAGCTTTTATATAAACAAAGCAAAAATTCTTACCCTTTTGAAAATGGAGTAAATATAGTAATATTTTTATCTAAAAATCGCGCGTTTGCGCTGGTTCAACACTAGTAAACATATTATGTTATGTGAGGTAATAATTATAGAAAAAAAATGCTTTTTTTTAGTTATGGTGGGATAAGATAGTGAAGATAGTCCACTTTTTTTTGGCATTATTTAATAAAAACAACTTGTCTCACTGAAAAAGAGCACTATTCGTCATAAGTTAAAGATAAATAGTGTTTTTCTCATAATATGTAAGTGAGAGGGCAAGTGGGGGGTTCATTTGACCTCAACTTTTCCTTCCCACTTGTATATTGCTTGTGAGAGGGACACTATCCGTTTTCAACTTGTGACGGATAGTGCCCGTCTCAAATACGAATGTGCGTAATAAAAATCTGATGAGGTAACAATTAGAGAGACGTGTAGAGAAGGATCAATGTATTTTTGTGATATAAAAAGAGAGGAGAGGGGACCTAAGTGTATGTATTATTATTAGTGGTCACACCTTCCCTCTAATCTCTCTCAACACTTTAGTATTCCTATCTTTTTGGGCATTTTAAGGCTCATCCCAAATCCTCTTTTTTTTTTTGCCAACAAACACTAGCACTCAAAAATAAACCACCAAGAGAAATTTCCATACTAAATTTTACTAAATTAATAATTTTTTTTTTATATATATCATATCCAAGTTTTACAATAATAATCAGATAATTTGAAGCAAAATTACTAGGGAGTTCATATTATAAGTTACTTTTAGTCATGGAAAACAAACTAGAAAAGCAAAATAGTATTAAGAAGAGTTTAGCAACAAGTTGTAGATTTAAGAGAATTTGTGTGTTTTGTGGTAGTAGCCCTGGAAAGAATCCCAGTTATCAGCTTGCTGCCCTTCAACTTGCAAATCAATTGGTATTTTCCACTTTTTCCTCATTTTTTTCGTGTTTACGAATTCTTATATAAGACTGTTGTACGACATATAACGACTTTATGATAGGTTATACGTACGCCTCATCTATCGTTGAAATCATTGCATAAGGTGCATAACGTATTATTATGGGATTGTTATACGTCCATAATGAAAAAGTAGGTTTAAATATAGATTTAGTGAAAAATATAGTATATTTTTTGGGATGTTGTGAATAGAATATCCATTTATCAATCTAATCTTATTTTGTTAATAATAAAAGTAAAAAGATGCTATGTTGTTGATATGGGAAACATAGAGGTTCAAGTGTTGTTTTCACATTTTATACAAGTTTGTAACTTTTTAGAATAGTTGATTTATAATTTGCTCCTTAGAATTATGTATGCTAAATATTTTAGTGCTTTTTTAATCTCCTATAAGTAGGAACAAGTAACTTGGTTATTAAGTAAATTAAATTAATGGCAGGTGGAGAGGAAAATAGACTTGGTGTATGGAGGAGGAAGCATTGGATTGATGGGTTTGGTCTCTCAAGCTGTCTACAATGGTGGTCGACATGTCTTGGGGTAAATTTATTTACTACATTTTCACTTTCAATACGAATTCACATCGAAAAATACTCTTTTAAGTATGTGTAGATCATCCTTAGGGACGTCTAAGGCCATGTGCAGGCGTGCAGCCACGGGCGTGAAGTATAGTACATTCGTGCATTCATGTTTGGGGTTTCATTTTTTGTGCATAACCTTTATTTTTTTTAGATGCGCGGATCATTCCATTTTTCTCTCACGTGATTTTTGTCTCTTTAATTTTTAGTAGTGAACAGATGTTAAATTGAATGAAGCGAGTACTTCGTATAATATTGTTTTTAAGCCGATAAATTTAGGATTTTAATAGGACGAGAGGTCCACGCCTTAGTCATTATGTCTAATATCTTGAAAGGACGCCAATATAAGCCACAACCCACAAACCCTACAATAATCATATAAAGTTACTTAATTTTCAACCAAAAATACAAAATATTGATAAGTATGTCAAATCGGTTTTAAAATTGTTTTTTCTTATATGATACTTTAATGTGCAGAGTGATTCCGAAGTCCCTTATGCCTAAAGAGGTACCATTCCGTTTAATTTATGTGATGCAAAGTAAATAATATACTACGAATTGCACATGTTAAAATTACTTAGATGAAAAGTTTGACAATAAATATGACTTGGAATTTGTAAGAGAATTATATTACTCGTGTATTTCAGTTTTTCATAATATTTATTGTCAAACTTTTTATTTAAGTACCCTTAACCTCAGCCCTTATGACACGTTTTAGAAAAACCGAAATAATTTTATTAACGATGGACGATATATGTAAAATGACAGATAACAGGAGAGACGGTAGGGGAAGTGAGGGCAGTGTCGGGTATGCATCAAAGAAAAGCAGAAATGGCTCGTCAAGCTGATGCTTTCATTGCCTTACCTGGTACTTTTCCTTTTTTCAGCACTGTTACTATTATTCTAATAAGGTCTTAATCTATTTATTAACAATTAATTAAACAACTTTAATTGCTATAATTTTCAAATCTAAAGGTTTATGTCTTTATGATAATAACACGTGATTTTACATTAACATTAGTATAAGGCTATTGTTTATTTAAGTAGTCGAAAGGAGAATTTGTGTTCGTATATATGGTAATGAAGACATGTTGATTTGTAAATATACGATGTTTGATCTATTTAAAGTTAACGAAATAATTGAAATGTTTACGTATACCATAAGACTTAAAATAACGGACACTCTAAAATATTTGAGTATTTGACCGTTACTTTTTCGTTCCAAAGGAGTTGATCACGTAATCACCTTATATTTAATCGCTCCGTATTAAATAATTGTGATCTCTACGAAATACATATATTGAGACGACTGTAGTAAGCTCAACTATAAATCTTCGTTTTATAGGAGGCTATGGAACACTAGAAGAACTACTGGAAGTGATAACTTGGGCTCAACTCGGAATTCATGAAAAGCCGGTAAATTACTTGACTGAAATGCTTGATTGTTTTAAGAGCTTATAATAAGTGATACTTTTATTTATTATAATTTTGAACTTAACATTTAACTTGATCATACTAAAATTAAAACTGCCTATAATTGATCCTCTATTATTTATGATTTGGTGTTTAAAGTCTCGATCAACTTGTAACTAAATCACAAATCTTTGTGATAATTTAATTGATGCAACTATCTAATAACACAACAAAAAGAACAATTATGTTCCATGTGTCAAGGCCATGTTTCTCTAGGAATTGAATAATAGTAGTGAATATGACAAATTGCTACTTTTTGGAAAGATTAGATAATTTAGAATGTTATTAATTAAATAGTGGAATAAATGTGGTCGATAAACAAACACGATCAACTTAAAACAACAACTACTCTTAAACAAAGTGCTCCACTTGATTGATTTTAGGATCATATAATGTTGTAATGTCAGTGTCTCTTATGAACAATGGAATCTTTATTATGTATAGAGCATTTTTAATAAACACATGTTTAATCTATGTTTTCAACTTGAAATGTCATGTACTTCTACAAAACATCGACAAATATGATTAGTGGTATATATTAAAGACCACTTGCAATTTCAATATTGACTTTTATTTCAGAATCTTATTATTTTGATTCCTGAGTTAATTATCTAACAATATACTAGACTAACAAAGTCAACCGTTTTAACATTAAGTCGAATTCAAATCCGATTTAAACATATACAAAACTAATCGCTAATCAGTCACACTTACTAACCTTCAATAAATAAAGGGTAGCCCTAAATATATGGCCAAGATATCCTCATCATATACTCCTTTTATGTTTTATGACTGGTTTGCCTTTAATTTCAACCTGTCAATTACAATTATTATAAATTTATAATAGAATTTGAGGTATTTTCGTCAAGTACTTATAATTTGAGTGTCCCGAAATGTTTATGACTGTATTTATATACCTAAAGAAAGCACAAATTCTTATTTCAGACGATTTTAAGTTAAGATGTACTCATAACCGATTTAAATAATGTTAAAATGAAAATGAAATTGTGAGAGATCTTAAGTTAAACTGCCTTTAAGTAAGACATACTAACAAGTGAAAATGGGATTGATTAAAATGATAACAGGTAGGGTTGTTGAATGTGGATGGATACTACAACTCATTGTTGTCCTTCATAGACAAGACTGTTGACGAAGGTTTTGTTACTCCTGCTGCCCGTAACATTATTGTATCTGCCCCAACTGCCCATGAACTCATGTCTAAACTTGAGGTATCTATGACTATGTCACTTTATTTTCACCCACTTAACCACGTGTCATTTTTATCCATTTAAATAATCAGCAAATCATTTCATTTTATTTAATAAATGAAGAAATCTCAGCTGTCCACGTGGCAATTTGTGCAGGAGTATATTCCAAAGCATGATGGAGGGGCCCCACGGCTGAGCTGGGAGATGGAGCAACAGCTTGGATTTGGTACGGCCAAGTCAGAAATCTCTCGTTGACTTTTCAGTCAATAGTACACGTGTCATCGTACAAGTGGTGGTGCAGTAATAATGAAGTTTTTTTTTAACTGCGGTAGATTTTGGGTATCAAGAAAATTGGGGTAAAACATTAGATAATTAGGTTTAGAGTGTACTTAAGGTTAGAGTAGTAGTATTACTATATGAGTGTAATAGTGCGAGAATGGAGGACACAAATTTTCTAGCATGCAATTGTTAATAGAATTATAAGAACTTAGTTTATAAGTCCAAAACTATTGGTGAATGTAAGTCACTTTATTCATTTCTTATATCTTGATTTCTTCTATTATTATTATTATTATTATTATTATTATTATTATTATTGGATTTTGTAATAATTATTGTTGATTCAACGTCGCATATGAATATTGGCCCTATGAACCATCCCTCCTTTGTTGCAACATTTGCGCCCTAGATCACACAGTAAATAGGAAATGTCACTAGAATTCTATACTCGCATTATGTAAAAACAGCTGATTTATGTTGTTAATATAATTGTCAGGATGCATAAATATGCTTCCTCAACTATGTTGTGCAAACGCGTCAAAGGCATTAGAGTAAAGGATCGGTATTGAAAAAAACGATGATGGGAGGAGAAGATGGCCGACCTGAGAATTGGATATAATTAGTTCTGGGAATGTAATTTGTAAACCGATATATACTGAGCTTTTCTAACTGGCAATGAATGTTGTCACATTGATAATCCATAGGAGAGGCAAATAGCAACTAAGACCAAACCCCCATTTGAATCCTCTCCATTTTCTCTCTAATACACCTTATTATATTATACTCCGTATATCTCATCGTCATTCATTTATCTTTTTTTATTCAAGTGCATTTACAACCATCGATTTATCAGCCATTGAAAGAATGAAAGGTAATGAACCTCCATTTCTTTTGAGGAAATGGAGAGGATCCTTACTCGACCAAACCCATGATGTGGGCTTAAAGTCCGTCAGCATTAAAGGTTTACTTGTGCTCATGATGCGGGTTCAAAATCCATCAACACTAAAACTATACTGGTGGATCCATCTACACCCAAAACAAAGGAGAATAATCCGCAGCAATTTAACTACTCAGCTGCTGCAAAAACCAACAGTCCTCATCTATTTCCTTGATATATCAACAAGTTTTCCTTGTCATCAGAATGCTGATGTACAACACTTAAATCTGTTGCAAAAACCTTATCAATGCACTTATTCACATTTAAAAAAAAATTAAGAAAGCAAGATTAAGATGTTAGGAAGTGAGATTTGATTCCAATAATTATAATTGCAAAAGAAGCTACATTCAAATAGCAGCTTCTCAATTTAGTCGTAATACAAAGGCAGCCACGGCCCAAGAACTACCAAAACTCTACACCCAAAACGAAAATTCTTCGTAAGGGAACTTACAAATTATCTCCAATGAATAGAAATCTTCACTCGAACATTAAAGAGTTGATGACCAACCTGCTTCTCCTATATCAGTAGCGCGCTGTAGCAAGATGACTAAAGCAGATGCTTTAGTTGTCATATGCAAGTGTCACAAAATCAGAAATACAGCTGAATACCAATGCAGTTGATCACCGAATATGGCAGACCGACTTGTCTTTCTTTTTTTGTTTGGATATTTCAGTGAGACGTGAAGGGGGAAAGGAAAACCAGTGGAAAAGAAAGCGAAGAGTCACTCTTGGTTCGTCGTCAAGTCACAAATGTTAATTTCTCCCAAGCTAGTCATTCCATAACTCCCAAATCTAATCCATCTAAACTTAATTTTTGGCATCTGCCCTTAAAAATTCTAAGCATAACAATAATGCTACATCCAATCAATTAATGGGGATAACAGCGTCAAGGTTCTTCTGAAGCATCCAACCTCCTGGATACTCGGCATCATGAGCATCCAAATGCAGATGCCAGTTGATAATCTTCACACAACTGTCGGGAATACATTCCATTTGACTTTCTTTTGCAACGACTTTCTCTAATAACGTCGTCTCCTGAAAAATACCAGGTATCAGAAATTGGTATACAAACTCCAACATCATTTATTAAAAAAGATTGTCTGCCTTCTTTCGTAAGGACATAGTGATAACACCTTGTTTTGCGTACCCCTATAGATCCTGCCTTAACCCTTTCAACCTATTTTTGTCGGCCTTTTACGCGTTTTACGGTCTTGTAAATAGTTTTACTCTCTTGTGCTTTTTTTTTTACCACTTATAGCCATATTCTAGAGCGATGATACCATGGTTATCAGAATCCCGATTTGATCCTACGATTTTACGATCCAAAAACGGTATACCGATCGAGATCCTACAATTCTATTATGGTTGTAGAATCTTACGACCCAATTCGTTGGAAAATTTCTAGATTTAGGATCATAAAACAATCCTACGATCTTACGATCTGGTTTTATGGCAAAAGAATAATTATATATTTTATATAATAATATTGTAAGGTGTAGAAACGTATTCATACAATAACACTGAAATTATTAATCATCAATAATTTATACATAAATACCAATAAATATGTGTATTTATCTTCAATTTTATGTTTTACCAAATAAAAAACTATTGTATTATTTAGTGAGTTTGTAGGATCTTACGATCCTACGATCCGATTCTACTAATTTGATCCTACCTACTTCATCGCTCCAAAATAAAACTCGATCCTAACAACATTTGATGATACTGCTTTCTTTTGGTTCCTATCGCATATGTCGAGATTCAGGAGGATTGAAATTTCACAAACGCAAACAAACAAGTTTTGCCAAGTGTACCTGGCTAATAGCTCAATCTGATGGCGGGACACAAACCCAATTGAAACCAAATCCAAAAACAAAACCATGTCGTAAATCCGAAACAACCTCTCTAAAACAACTACTCCCTCCTATTCCATATAATCTTCCCTTTTCATTTGAGATCTAGGATTAAGGAAATGAATTTGGACCACACAAAACACACAACCCCACCTCCAAAAATGAAAATAGGGAAGAAAACATGAATGAACCAAAAAGGAAATAGGGAAGAATATATTTATTTAAAAGAAAAAAAAACAAGAAGAAGACAACCTCAAATTCCTAAATGACCCAATTAATCCAACAACCAATCACCGACTCAAAAACAATCCAATTTTGAATTGACTCAATGACAATCCACCATAAATTACCCGAACCCGTTATGAGCCAACACATATGACCATGGTACTTGCCGCATAGGCATGTCTAGGATTTGGTTGACGTGGGTGCATAAAAATTTCTTACAATGAAAAATCGAGTTATACATGAAAAGTTCTTAAACTTTATTGAGCAAAATATACATAAAAGTATAAAACAAATGATAAAATGACATTGAAAAAAATTAGTAAATACTAGGATTGAGTCATTGAACCCATGACCTTTTAAGTATGAAATAATATCAAGAACCACCATGACCTTTTAAGTATGAAATAATATCAAGAACCACCAGACCAATATATTTAATGTTCTTATTTGCACAAAAATGTGGGTATTTCTGGAAAATGACGGTGTAGATGCACCCACTCCATCTCCCCTTGGAAACGCCTACGGTAGTTAATAGGTCTAGCAATAAGATATCATGCAAAGAGCTCGTGCAAGAGCATGACAGATAAAGTAAAATACCTGAAAATCCTCCTTAACAGTGTCCAGCTGCAGTAGATGATTCAAAAGCGGACGTTGCCATCCCTGAGGATCCCAGAAAATGGTGCTATTAAATGCAAATCCTGACACATCAATATAAAATCTTTGAAATCTCGTGCTGTTCTCATTTGTATGCCATCCAATTACTTGACTCCCATTGCACACAGGGCCTTCAAGAATTGCCTTATTTTTACTTTGTGCCAGCATTGCTACAGGCCAAGTGCCAAAACGACTGTAAATGTTGTAAGAACTTGGTTACAAATAGGTATTTTATCATGCATACAGAGAAACCCAGCAAATAAATAATATGGTCAATCCTGATTACTGAATGCTTTTATATACAAAGGAAATTGGATGGACCAACTCCCCTCTCCTTTACACTTTTCCCTTCTTTTATACATTTATACTTCCTTTCATAAAGTTTTCTTCTCCGTTCTTTTTCCAAGAGAAATGTTTTATCACATGTGTACTGTGGCCAAATATGACACCGTAAGTGAAGTGGAGAATACAATAACAAACAGGCTCAAAAATATTGTTTGCTGAGAGCTAGATCAGAACTTCTAGTCTAGGAGTACATTTGTAGAATGAAAAGAACAAGATAGAAAATGCACCAGAAATTTTTCAGGGTTGTGTTTCGGTAGTTGGTGCTGGTTTATTGTCGATGTGGTGAGTGTTTAATGTGGTAGGTGGTCCTGATGAGGAGGTTGTGGGTCTGGCGGTAGTGAGGATTCGGCAGTGCTGAGGTAGCTGCAGATTGGGCTTTGAGAAAGGCGGTGGGCAGTTGGTCAGGTGGTAGGTTGTGGTGGTGCTTGGTGATGGTGGTGATGGTGGTGTGTTGTGGACTAGGATGGAGAAAGAGGATGAGTGATGTGTATGTATAAAGCCAATAAAGGGAGAGGTAGTATTGTTGTAATATGATAAGGGTAATACGATCTCAACGATATTTTTTTGCCATTTAAGGAATTAAATGAGCTGAAAGGAAAGTGGTATGAATCCGAAGTATGGGAGGGAATATTTATTAGAGTTTGTAATGTGGTCTCCTTTAAATGTGGTGAATGTAACTCTTTCCAAATCATGATTACTGTACCGGTTTGTTGTGTTGACCAGCCTTTGGTATTGTGATCTTGAAACATTGGCATGCATTGCTTGCTGTGATTGACCTAGTGGATATGGTTTGGTTTCAGTGAAGTAGAATAAAACTAGTGATATCTAAGGCTATGATGGTGCTTTTGAGAAAGTAGTCATAAAGTACCGTAATCATGAATCCCGATTCAATCCTACAATTCTACGATAAAAAATGCTTGACAGATCCCGGATCCTACCATTCTATCAGGGTTGTAGAATCTTACCCCCCTATTCATTTGAAAATTTCTAGAGATAGGATCATAATACGATCTTACGATCCTACGATCCGATTCCATAGTAACAAAAATTATTATATATATTTACATAATGACATTGTAAAACCCCAATTTTAAGTTGTGTAAACACGTTCGTATCATATTAAAATCATTAGTTATCAATATTTTATGGATAAATATTAGGGTTATTTCGTGGAAATAATCCATACTAAGCCTACTCTTCTCATATTAATACAAACTAATGTTTAACTAAGAAAACTCAAAACTTTGACATCATTTAACTTGTAGTGAACCAGTCCCATAATTTACCTGCTAGCAAAGGTTTTCCAACAGGTTACTTTATAGGCACATTTCTTATCAATTTTTTCTGGTTCCTTTTCTTCATTACTTCTTCTTCCTTCTTCTATTCTCCATCCTCTCCAATTTCTTCCGTTTCTTCATTACTTAAATTCAATGTCAGGGAGTAGTTACTAGTTACTGTATATTCATCCCACTATCTGAGGCCCCTACTTTTTTCTCCTCTCTCTCTATTCTTACTACTTTTGGCGCTCAACTATGAGCATTTTTTCTCTGTTTTTTTCACTAATCTTTGTCATCATTCTCCAATCTCCTCAAATTTGAAACTCCATCCCATAGTAATATTTTTCTTTTTCTTTCATTTCCATATTTTTTTGCATTCTGTTTTTTGTACCTTTTCAAGGTTTTCTTTTTCATTCATCCAAAAACCCTCCTCTCATTAATTTCTTATTGCCACAAATTCCTAAATGAGATCGTCCTTTGAATTATTTAAATACTCATTTATAAGACGGTTTAACCCAATAATTAATATCCGCTTTCTCCTGCAAGGAACCAATCTTTTTCCTAAAGCCCATATCCTAAAACCTCAAATTTAACTCTCCTCTTCAAAACTCAAACTTTACGGCATTACCCATGTTCATATCAACATTTTAGTTCCTGAAACCCTAATTTTCCCCTAATTTTTTCTAAAATGGTTGCAACAAACTCAAAATCAGATAAATAGAAGCATTAAAAATCTGCAAATTAAGGAAAAAGATGATAAAACAAGGGATTGATTCATGGTACAGTATTGCAACAGCACATGAATCTTACATTCAATATCTGAAAAATAGTGGGGTTGCACTATACGTCATTTTGCTGAAGTTGAATTATCTTTATCACTTTCTGGTAACACTAATACACAGTTGAGGGAAGAAATCAATTTGGGGATTTATGGTTTTTGATTGATTAAGGGAGAGTTAATATGTTCTGGGTTGTTTTTGTGTGAATAAAATGGAATTCACAGGCTAAGTTAAGGTTAAAGAAAGAGGAAACCGGCTCTACAGGTTCCCTTCCATCAGTTCAATACAAGTTAAATGAAGTCAAAGTTTGGATTTTTCTCACTTAAACACTAGTTTGTAGTAATATGAGAAGAGTAGCCTTAGTATGGATTATTCCCATGAAATAACCCCAAACATTAATAAATAACCCCATGAAATAAGTCTTCAGTGGAGCCGGATGGCTTGAGAGAAGTGGAGAAAGGAGTGATCATCACACGATGGGGGTAGAACAGTGATTTCTGGCACTGGTGATGTTGGGGATGGGGTGGTTTCGAAGGATGGAGTTTTTTGAGTGGTTTTCGATTGTGGCTCATAGTTCAGGTGGGGAGGTTGAGGTGGTCGGCGGTTGTAAGGGAGGGACGCCGGTGGTGGTGAGGAATCAACGACGGGAAGTGATGATGACTGCTATGGTTGTGGTGTGGTGGGGTGGTAGTGCGGCTATGTAAAGGAGTGAAGGAGTGAAGGCAGGTGTTGAAATATAGGGGTAAAAGAGTCCAATTGTACATAGTCCTTACTGTACTTCAAATTTAATGAAAGGCAATATGGTATGAATTGGCTGAATGGGAGGGAGGAGCAAATAATCACATAAACCAGCAGAACAAAATGGATACAGATTCAACGAACCACCTAGAAAAGAGCATCAAGATATACCTCTTGAATTGCCTTAAAACATATCGAGCGAATAAACAATATCATCATCCGCAAAGTAAACGCCATCGAACAGAAGACGTGTTACGACAAAAAAGAACTTCAAATGACAAAAAAGCATATAAGCAAGCTAACACTATGAAGCTAAAAATGTCAACAAAACAGGTAAGAACCATAGAAGACGACAACATCACGACTAGGTTTCAACAAATCTTCCAGATTCAGGCACTATGGAAAACAAACAAAAGATTCCAAAAAAATCGGGCTCTCTATCGGCTACAAGTATTAGCATGCTACGCAATGACTATTGTACTCATAAAAAACTTCCTCATAAGCAACATTATATCCTTTGATATTAATAGCATTATTGCACCTCATACTAATCAGAAGTTGAAACCTACCCACCAATAAGTTGGACATTTGTAAGTCATACTCAATCTCAGGTGATGATATTAGACTTTGTATAGGTTTCTAACCTTTTAGAAAGTGTATTGCTATTCTACACAATCAATGTCTCCTAGTAGTAGAGTTGCACTATCAAATAGGCCTGTTTACGGAATACTAGTCGACAAAAACCGCTTCCTACATCAAGCTTTGTTAATTATCTTTGCTTGCTTTCAATATAAGTACTATTGTTTTTGTTTTCATGAATTGCTCTCGTTTACTAAATGTTGATAATCGTTAATAGGATTCTCCGTACGTAGTCCCATGACCCTGAAAGTGCTGGTGATCGATCCTTCACTAACCCCTGACCCTTGATCATCGAACAGGTTTATATTGGCTTATCGATGATTGATAAAGTGGGGGAAACAAGTACCAAGGACTATGTGGGAGCCTTGGGGATGGTGGTGGATGAGAAAATACCGCACCTCAAGGGCATTACTATGAATGGGCGCCGAGAAACTAGAGGAGTCAGTGATGACCCGTGAGTTGGCGATGGACGGAGGAGTTGGTGAGGCAGTCCCCTACGAGGAAGAGGATCACATCACACATCCCCATCAAAGGAAACACCGGTGCCACGCTAATACATGTCCACTTTGTCGTGTTGTGGTTGTTGACCATAAGACGGATAGAGTAAAAGCGAAAAAGTTAGAGCAATTCCAGGGGTTGGTAAGGTGAAAGCGTCTCAACCGTCGGTGATGGGGTTGATGATTTTAAGAAAATCGAAAAACTTCATTGTGGGAGAGCTTTTATGTTAAGGAAGTTAAAGGTGGACATGACTAGTGGTTCAAGAGTTGAAGATGGACATATCAAGTATATACTAGGCACAAAATCTCATTGAAGACGGGCACTATCAGCTGAAGACGGATAATGCCCCTCTCACAATATGCAAGTGGGGAGGGCAAATGGAGCCCCCTGTCACGGATGACGACTTACCGATCCGTAAATGATTCTTTGTTCGGGCAAAATCGCTTGAGGGGCTAATTTGGTGGACTGTTCTAGAAGATTCCAGGACCTTCAAGAGTTTTCCGAAAGTTTCTAGGTGTTTGGAAGGATCTAGTATATTCTAGTGTAGAGTAATCTAGAATAATCTAAAGGTGTCTAGAATATTCTAGAATAATGTAGAAGTGTCTAGGTGGCTCTAGGCATTTCATCTATTTACTAGAATGTTATGTATATGGTGTTATGTAGAGTAATCTAGAATAGTGTCTAGAATGTTTTAGAAAGTAATTGTATAGAAGTTTCATTGATTTGATAAAGAGTTTCGTTCAAGCTTTCATAATGGTGTCTTGATAGATCTCTTCACTCGAACCTCAATCCCGAAACACTTAGTCATCAAAGTAAGTGTGAGGGATAACCAAATGGTATGCATATCGGGCATCTATTCTTGGATCGTGGGTGCATACAAAGGAGAGTCTTGAGTTCGAGTCAACTTGAGAAGCCTGACTCGTCAACGACGGACTGTTGACGGGTGGCGCACGAGGCGCGGCTTGCTTGCGGGAGTCAAGAGAAGTCGGCCCGTGACGCCCTGTGAGAGGGGCACTATCCGTCTTCAGCTTGTCTCAGATAGTGCCCGTCTTGAATTAGACGAGTCGTATACTAGGTTGGCGATGCCAAGATATGGTAGCCTAGGTAGCACCAAAACGAAACGGACACGACACAGACACGTGACACGACATCCCATAAAATTAACACAAGAAACGTTTTCTAAATCTAATAAAAATTTTATAGTTATAAATGTACGATTTTATTTTTTTAAGAGTATCTGATACTCCCTCCTAGTTTGATTGTTGTTCCCTTTTCTTTTGTACACAACGATTAAGAAAGTGAATTTGGACCACATAAAACACACTATCCCACATACAATTGAATTTGGACCACACAAAAGCTTCCGAATAAGGAACGAGGGAACAACACCAAACTAAACTCAATAAGGAAATAGGGAACAACAATCAAACTAGGAGGGAGTATTAAATTTAAGGGATTTTCTACATGATGCCCTTGTTTTTGCGATTGCGACTTCTACTTCTACGTGGTACCCCTTCATTTTTTGAAATATATATGGTACCCTTAACTTTTTTCATTAGCTTTCGTTATACCCCTAAACTTTCATTCCGTCAATATTTGTGAAATTGCGTTGTTAAGTAATGTCTTAAACTACCATTAAAATCCCTTTTTCCACTTTTTCATCACACCCCCACTATCGCCACCGCACACTCGTTGCACCACCGTCCGACCATCACACTTGTTTTAACACCATTACCAACTTTCGCCTAGCCTTCATCACACCACCACCATCTTTTTGCCCTTATCGTACCACCATCGTCACCTATAAACATTACTTTAATGTTCATTATCGCCACTACTACCCTTACTAATAATTATTGTTTTGATTTTCATTCTTGCCAATAGCCATCCCTTACAAATGCCCACAATCTACCACCTCCCCAATTCAAATCGAACCACCAACACTTAACTTGCACAGACGGAAAATGAAGTTTTGGTAGGGGTTAGGGGGGTTAGGTGGTTTTGGAAGGGGTTAGGGGGGTTATGGGAGGGGTTATGATTTATGATGTGAGATGGTGTAGGTATAATGCTAAATTAGATACAATCTAATGTTATTAGAGGTTAATTACGTGATAAAATAAAAAAAGAAATGTTAAATAAGCGGCCATGTCATCAATTAAGGGAATCAATTGACGGAATATAAGTTTAGGGTTACGTCGGGGGGTGATGATAAAAGTTAGGGATATCACATATATTTTGAAAAATGAAGGGGTACCATATAGAAATCGCAAAAACCTGGGGGTAGCATGTAGGAAATCCCTAAATTTAAATAAGTGAAAGTAAAACTTAACTTTGACTATAACTCACTTTCATTTCCCCCAAATCCGTCTTCTAATCAATCTCTTTCGACATCCCATTCCTCGTTTAAAAAATATCATGCACCCTTAACTCAAATCATTTCCCCACCGTAAAACAACGTACACAATTCATCTTAATTCAACTTGTTTCCTTTTGAAAGTGTGTCTATAATGTCCTAAAACCATGGACAGATCTCTGAGACGTGTCCAAATACCATGGACACCTGTCGGTCGGACAAGTGCCCAAATAAATGAAGACAAGACTTTATAGGTGTCAGGCACGTTTAGGCGGGTGTCCCACGGCTGATTGATAGGTGTGTCTGTGCTACCTAGGTGGTAGCGCACCATGTACACGAAAATGGAAGCGAGCACAATCACGATACCCTGATATGGAACAAGCGTCTCCCTCCTCGACGTGGGATGGACCATAAGGTTGCCCTGATATGGCGTCTTTGTGTAAATTTAGTCTTTGTGTGAGGTTAAGGGACCTCAAAGAGAAGGCATCAAAATCTAACAAGGGAATCCCAAAATTATTTTGCGCGTTTATGTATGAGAACTCACTTGTCTATTGTTAGAACATGCAAACGGGTTGGGCCACACCCAAACGGAGGAGAGAGACGGACCACTTTACAACACAAGGGAGGTTCCATCCTAAAATCAATTGGTCATAGGAGGAGTAGCCCCCTTGGTTATAAAGTGGTACAGTCTCTCTTTCTCCAACAATGTGGGACAACTCACATGTGCGTTTTTATATTCCAACACGTCCCCTCACATGTGAGGTCTCATCGAAACCTAGGGCGAAACCAAGGGAGCGCACCGGTGTGGGAATTAACGAATCCTCAAAGAGGCCCTCCACCGGTGGCATATTTTGTGCCCAAATTAAACTCGAAACCTTGGGCTCTGATACCATGTTAGAACATGCAAACGGGTTGGGCCACACCCAAACGGAGGAGAGAGACAGACCACTTTACAACACAAGGGAGGTTCCATCCTAAAACCAATTAGCCATAGGAGGAGTACCCCTTGGTTATAAAGTGGTACAATCTCTCTTTCTCCAACAATGTGGGACAACTCACATGTGTCTATCAATTCAGATACCAAGGAGGTCAAGAAAAGGTAAAGAGTGATTGAGACGGGGTTCTGAAATGACTCGAGAAGTGCCTTTGTGCCCAATGAAGCCATATACTTTTGTAACAGGCTTTGCACAACTGATCACACGTGGAAGATATGATGTTCAGAAATTTCTATGTCAAGAAGATCCAACTTCTTTTTGAAGGGACGAAGTTAACAACCCTCGCAAAATGGTTTTGTAAAAAACAATTAAGCTACAATAGAGATCCAGCTGAAGACTTTGTGCATCGAAGAGGACGGCAGATCGGCGGCAGATTAGATAGGGGAGAGTGTCAAAGTTCGCACATTTTGACCCCTTACAATTTATATTTCACACCTTAGTTTGTAATAAATATGACATTTATACTCAAAATTCAAAGTAAAAATTATTTCTTGCGTGTCAAATCTCAAGAAAATGATACTCACTCCTAGTCGCTCATTTCTTCCCTCTTTCCTTATTGGATAAGTCGGGTTTTCTTCCCTCTTTCCCTTTTTGGATATGGGGTTGTGTGTTTTGTGTGGTCCAAATTCATTTGTATGTGGGGTAGTGTGTTTTGTGTGGTTCAAATTCATTTCCTTAATTTTTGTGTAAAAGAGAAAGGGGAATAAATGAGTGACTAGGAGGGTGTATTAGGTTTTGTATAGGTTTCCAGACTTGTAAAAAAGGTATTGTTATTCTGCACGATCGCTATTCTGCACCATCAATGATCAATCGCTATTCTGCACAATCGCTATTCTGCACCATCAATGATCAACTGTAATCCAGTTGTACCATCAAATAAGCATCTTTAGGAAGTGTTGGTCAATTAAAACTGCTATATACCTCAAAGTTTATAATGATCTTTGCTTGCTTTCAATATAAAACCGTTGCCTTTACTTTCATGAACTGCTCTCGTCTACTTAAAAATGAGAATCGGGACTAAAACTATTGGTCCTCAAAAAGTGCTAGTGAGTGAACCCTCGCTAGCTCTTGAACCTTAAGTTTGCATTCTTGCCTAAGGATAACGAAGGGGTGTGCTCGGATTTCCAATCATGACACAATGCATGCCAATATTTTAAAATCACGATACCACAGGCTAATAACAACAACAAACAGTTCAAGGTATTGGTAGCCTGATTCGGAAAAGCTACATTCACCACAGTTAAGGAAGACCACATTACATCAAAATGTCGATCTAAACTATAAGCAATAATCAATCCTTAAAAAATAGCAAATAATCACATAAACCAGCACAAAAAAGAGGCACAAATTCAAGTAAAGAGCATCAAGAAATCATACCTAATACCCCGAATAGCCTCAAACAGCTTGATCGAATAAACATTATCATCATCAGCAAAGTAAACAATGCCATCAAGTCTATGAAGCTCAATATGTTGAAGAGCAGTATTCCTCTGCTCCACACCTCTATCTTTCACATCAGTCGAGCTCTTCTGACACACCAAATGTCGGTACGTCACCCTCAAGTTTCTCAAAATCGCAGCAGTTTCCGGCGACTGAGCATCCATTTCCACAACAATCCACAACAGTGGCGCCTCCACCAGCGACAAAACTTGACCTAATCTATTCAAATAATACGCTTGTAACACCCTATTATACGTCGGCGTCACAATTATCAACAATTTTTTAGGTTTATAATCAAAATCCGTCAATAATTCAAGCGATTTCGGTACGCCATTGATTTCCTCCTCCACCTTCAAAACGATGTCGTTTTGTCGAATTTCATTCACAGTAATATCCTCTCGATTGACATTATCGGAAGCGAAATCGCGATTATAAACATTATCGTCAAGGTTAGTGAAAGATAAAACACCTAACAAAAATCCGATAATGAAGCAAAGCGAAAACCTGTTGAAAGGTTTCCGCCATGGATTTCGTCGCGAAAGTTTAGACGGAGATGATAATCCTTCGCCGGCGAAATATCGGCGTAGTTTGAAGAAGAAGGTTGAGCTTGAAGATTTACCTGATGAGGATGGAGTTAGTATTGGAGATGGTGATGGAGATGGTGACGGTATTCGTATGATTGACGCCATTGATGAAGAAATAATAGAAGTTTTGAGCACAGAAATTGTGCCCTTATCTATGGAGGATTGAGGAATATAGGACTAAGGATGTCAGAAGAGAGAGAAACCATGTAAGTGGGAAAGTGGAGAGAGAGTGGAGAGAGAGTGGAGAGACACTGAGACAGCACGTTGAATTACAGGGTGGATAGGGTACAATGATCACTGGTTCTAACATTTATCTCGCACGATCAACGTCTTTTTTTTTTCTTTTTTTTTTGGTAGCGAGGGAACCCGTAAGTCCGCAACCGTTATATTTTGTGTGCTCTGGGTAAAGTCTTGGGTATAAGCGATAGCCTATAAACATTTATCTCCCATGGCTTGTCCGGGATCGGCATTGGTTGTATTAATCCGGCTGAGACTACGCATACTAGGTAAGCCACCCGAGGGTGACAGATTCGAAGTCTGTTAGGAATAGTTTCAGCCCATAAATACTCCACAAGATTATTTTTGGGAGGCTTGAACCTGAAATTCCTCCCAAGTTTTAGCCATTAGATGACACCCATGTGGCCTTGTGGGTGATAAGACCGTCTTATTTCTTTCAAACCCTGTTGTTTGTGACCGTCACAAGCTTGTAACATCTCAGAGTGTCTCTTCCACTTGCTCTCTCACTTGCTCCATGTGAAATGTCTCAAACTTGTGACGAAATAGCACCGTCACAAATAATAATTTGTGTATTTTTTTTACATGCTTTTATATGATCTTTTTTTTATGCTAACTAAGTACTACTTTTGTGTCTTAAATACGTTTTAAATAATACCAAAAATGTACTCCCTCCCATCCAAACCAAAGGTTACATGGGAGGGAGCACAAGTTTTAAGAAAACATTAAAAATGAAAGGGTACTATTGGAATGGAAGTATGACTACTTGAATATTTAATGTTAGTTGGGTGGGTGGGGTGATGACACATTGTGTAAATATATAGGGTAAATGAGGAGTAGTTGGTCTTATTAGTTACCCGAAAAAGAATGGGTAGTTTGGTTTGGATGGTCCAAATAAGGTAAGTGTAACTTTTGGTTTGAATGGGAGGGAGTATAATTTAGGGGGTTGATAACGTCACTACAGTTTTGTATAGGTGTCACTCAAATAGAAGGTACATATGAATAGGGATGGCAGTGGGTCGGGGACCCGACCCGGACCCTAATGGGGCGGGTATGGGTCTGTATTTTTGAGGCCTGAACGGGTATGGGTCAGGTAGGGGTGAGCATCGGTCCAAAACCGGACAGGACCGGACCGAACCGGACCGGACCAAAGACCGAAAAAAATATTTTGGTGGACCAAAGACCGGACCTAAACAATTCGGTCTTGGACCGGACCAAACCCGTAATTTTCGGTCCGGTCCGGTCCTGGACCTAAATTGTGACACCCTCAAATTTGCGGAAAGAAAAAAATAATTTAAATACATAACAAAGGGTGTCATAAATAAAAAGGGTCAAACAAAAAGGAAACTAATATTTTACATAAGAATTATACAAGACGGGAGACATATCTCCCGTATAAATACGGAAATAAAAGAGTGTATAATAATATACAATCTAAGAACCGAATCTAGGTCCAAGGTAAATACTTCGCTCGCTAGCTCGTCAATGTACCCAAAGTATGCATCACCACCTGTTCGACCGCATTAAATATAAACACGGAAGCCACAGTCAGTGGGGAGTAACTCCGAGTTCTCCCAGCCACGAAATGTCGAGTTTAATGAAACATGAATAACATAAAAGCAATGTATATGAGAAATACAAAACTTAAACATATATGATATGCTTTTCATGTTATGAAACAATTAACTAACATATAACCTATCATATGAAAGCTATCCTGTGAAACCGATAATAAAATATAACAAGAGGTAGGGAAGCTGGTATGCTAGCTCAGAGGTTACCCTGTAACGTGGCCATGATACACTCAAACCCTAATCAACACGTAATCATGTGAATCAGTTAACAATCGTTAATCCAACCTCTATCAATCCTAGCCGGCTTGCATCTCACCTTCTAGAACTCATAGAATCATACAAACATGAAAGACCAATACCTCTACAAACAGGCATAAGTTCTTAGCACCGTCAATAGAAGACTTCTGTAACTCGAGGCTATACCACAAGGTAGGAAAACATCCGAGTCCTAGACTGATCAGACCTAGCGACAACAGCTATTCCATTCCCCGTCCCATGACATAACCGTCTATGAGAAACTCTACTAGGCGACCCCCCTAAGCAGAGATGGCTAGTACTTAAGCTGGCTCCCTTCCCAAAGCGGAACTCTTAGGATGCCATGCCCCGACTTGGAGATAAGCCCCCCAGGCCGTGACACAAAAGCTATTAACCATGAACTCCATATGCTCGTTAAAGATCATGTACGGGCCTATCAATGTTCATGTCCCAAGATACCTCATTTAGAATTAGAAATGGTCAAGACGCCATATCCTCATAATTCTCTATGGGTACTTAGTCAACACGACACCAACAATATAATAAAACAGTCACGGGAAAAACATCCTATCATGTGACTAAGTGCATATCAATAATAATCAAATATCATATCGCCTCATATCTACTAAGGCTAATTCATAATTAAATCCAACCTCACTTGAAGACAAATCCCCGACCCGAGTCCCGCGACGGGTCATCAGTCAAATCGGGGCTGACTAGATCTTAGTTTGACCAAACCCGTTGGATCAAACCGGCTAGAAACAGAGTCTTTATCACATAGACTTAACATAAAATCAACATATTCAGTACATGTTATTTTATTA
>JAIUZE010022408.1:0-29095 GCA_022085475.1 Heliosperma pusillum | reverse complement strand
TTTCGCATCCAAGACTAGGTCTTACAAAATAAACGCCGAGTACCCCAAATTCGGTAGATCAATTCACGAAAGAGGCGGAAAAGAGCTAAAGCCTCATAACAAGCGGTACGCTACATGCAAATAACACCACCTCGCAAGTACACAACATTTGACGGCCGTGTCGAACAACGCATAGCGTTCAACTCCCAACAACGTCGTCGTATGCCCACTACACATGCAATTAAGCAGTAGGATACCTCTCCGTTCCGACATTCCAGCCTTACGAACGGGAAGGTAGCCAAGGGAATGAGAGTACAAAGCACAAGACAAAACCGTGCTCAAACCGTAACATTTGTGAAAACCGACTCAAAGTGGAACATAGCAAAAACCGTCACAAAACATGTGATACATGCGAATGAAATATCATATATACAAAACATGAATCAATACATGATACATAAGCATTACAACAAGTTTATGAAGCATAATCAATAAAAACATAGATCACCTCTCCAAAACAATGTTGTTTGGAAACCAACGAAAACAAGGGTCCACTTCAAACGGTCATAACTAGAGTTCTAGATATGGGAATGCAGAAATTCCAAGTCGAGGTGATATCTTATCCTCTTACGGTTCCAACGAGTGGTCACAAGCCCAAAAAAAGCAAGTAACAAAGGAGATATGAGCATTCTACCAAAAAGGGTCGGTGCTGTGAATTTGCACGAATCCACCCGAGAACAACAACACTATTTCTATCATTTCCCATTTTCATAATTCACTTCTATCAACTATCAACAATCAATATTCATCATCAACAAACATCAACTAACAACAATCATCATCAAAATCATAATTTCTAAGCTTTCTAATTGTATTCTAAATACGAATTCTAACATGGAAATCATGTAAAACACGTAAATGATACCGAGTAACCCTTCACCGTTACCTTTTCGCGTCTTTAAACGGTTCTAAACCTTCCTAATCTCCACCTACATAATATTAGATAATAAAAGATGAATATCATTCACCTTGAGAAAGACGGATAATTTAAAAGCGAGAAAGACGGTAATTTTATTACCAATACGGATAGAGGAAGATAAGAGGGGAAGATTAAGACGAACTTACCAGAATTTGAGCGAGAAATGAAGGCGTAGCGATGATTCTAAGTTTGAGCAAGTATGGAGGCTAGGGTTTTTGGGTGTTTACTAGAGAGGAAGAAGAAGATGAATGAGGGTGAGTTAGGGTTAAGGGGGAGTATATATAGGAAAAAGTCAACGAAAGTCAAAGACGGTTCCAAAGTCAAGAAAATTCAAACTCGACTTAAAATTCAAGAAAAGTCAAAGACGACTTAAAATTCAAGGAAAGTCAAACTCGACTCGAAAGTCAAGAAAAGTCAAACTCGACTCAAAAGTCAAGAAAAGTCAAACTCGCCTTAAGACGGGATTTTCATGGAATCTCACAGAAATTCCAAATACGCATAAGTTATGAGCTTCTTTGATGTTGGTGGGCTCTATAGTAGACATAAAAGAATAGAATGAGCATAAGTTATTTAACATTCGTCTTGTTTGAATTTCCTTATTCAAACTCGCTAGGATACTTTCCATAGGATGAGAACTCTTATACTTCCATTTCTTAGACTTCTTAGGTTCATCATCTTCTGATGAACTCTCAGTTCCCTCAAATTATTCAGAGTCAAGATTGGTTCCCCCTGAGTTCGACTCCGGGGTAGTACGTAGTTGAAGTTGGTATAACTTTAGTTACAATATCTTGATTTGGGTCCAAAGTTATAGCATCATCAGTTATAACTTAGGTTTCCTCATTCTTGTTTTGAGAAGAGACATTCGTATCATCAACAATTGTCTTAGTTCTCTTTTCAAGATCATTTGCGGATTTATGAAGTTCATCACTGATTCCTTCAATAACTTCTTCATCATTTTCTTGTAATTCATCCCTTGTAAGGCAAAAGTCACGGTCATTCAGGTCTTCTTCATTATGTTCAGCTTGTTCAAGCACATTATCTTTATCAAACACGACATTTACACTTTCTTCTATGTACAATGTTTTATTATATATTTTATAAGCTTTGCTATGATTAGAATAACAAAAAAACACAGCTTCGTTGCTTCGTGGATCAAACTTGTTTAAGTTACTTTTTTCATTATTAGGGCCAAAACCTTTACTACCGAAGCAACGGAGATGAGATATATTGGGTTTTCTCCCTTTTAAAAGTTCTTAGGGAGTCTTTTTGAGAATCGGTCTATTCACAACTCTATTGTGCACATAGCATGCAGTACTAATGGCTTCAGCCCAAAAGTTTTTAGGAAGGCCACTACAAAAAATCATAGTGCGAGCCATATCCTCTAGTGTTCTATTGATACGTTCAACAACACCATTTTGTTGTGGGGTTCGTGATGCAGAAAAGTTATGTCCTACACCATTCTCCCTACAATATTCTATAAAAGCTTGATTATCAAATTATGTGCCATGATGAGTACGAATAAAACTAACCTTTTATCATACTTGTTTTGGGCAAGCTTCATTAATACTACAAACTCATCGAAAGTTTCATCTTTAGTAAATAGAAATATAGGCCATATATACCTTGAGTAGTTGTCGACTAGGACGAAAACGTACCTTGATCCACCATGGCTTCTAACTTTCATTGGTCCACACAAATCCATGTGTACCAACTCAAGTGGACAATCTGTACTTACTACTCGTTTTGGTTTGAATGAAGATCTAACTTGTTTGCACCAGGCATAAGAGTCACACATTTTTTCTTGTTCGAATTTAATTGAGGGTAAGCCCTCAACTAAATCCCACAGTTTGAGTTTCATTATAATTGTTGGACTAATGTGTGCAAACCTCTTCTGCCACAAGCATGAATCATCTACGGTAGGTTTCATGCACGTAAGGGAATTTTTAGTGACTGTATTCAACTAAATCATATACACATTCCTCTTTCGTAGACCCTCAAGAATGACATTACTAGTACCTTCAACTATGATACGACATACATAAAACGACTTTGTTACCTTTGTCACATAGTTGAGAGATACTTAGTAGGTTATGTTTAAGACCACTTACCAGATATACATTTTTGATAACATGTGAAGAAGATATACCAATCTTATCTTCACCGATTATTTTTCCCTTCTTTTTATCTCCAAACTTAACTTTACCACCGTCAAAGGACTCTAGTGAAAGAAAAAGATTTTTATTTTCCAGTGATGTGTCTCAAACACCCGCTGTCGAGATACCATTGATTATTCTCTTTCACTATTTTCTACAAGGGAATCAAATACAGCTTTTAGGTACCCATGCTAAGTTGAGTCCTTCATGGTTAGTGATTCTGTAAATTTGATCCTACCTAACCCAAACCTGTTTTATAATTCTTTTGGTATTAACATAGGTTTGTCTAGGTCTATTATTGTTATAATGCATTCTAGGTTTTCTATTGTCATGATGTACACTGGGTTTGAATGACTACTTTTGATTCATATAAGCTTTAGATGTTGAAGGTTTTGATGTGTAGTCGAAAGCCATGTCATAAAACCGTCTGAACTTATTGTTTCTGATTTCTTCACGTTCAGGTTCTGGTTTAGACTCATTAACACTGGACACGTCATGTTCTTTAACACAACTCTCTTTAACATATTTAACACAACACTCTTTGACATGACCTGTGTGACCACAATAATTGCAAATCTGATATTCTGAAAGATTGACATGTAACACGCGTAATCTTAGCCGTTATAATTTAATAATATAATATTAATATTAATTAGCTTAATTTTAGATTTAGATTAGAACTTAGTTTTCCGTATCTAATTTAGCAAATCCGAGTCCGTATTCGGACTCTACTCGGAATTTCGTGTGGGTTACACCTTAGGCTATATGTTGGGCCTTTCTCTCATTATCCACTCACCCAACCTAACCCATACCCTACTCATTTTCCACTCACATTTCAGATTACTATTCATCTCCTTCCTCACACAAACACACCAAAACCCTAACCACCATCACCATTGTTGAGTTTTAAGCTTTCCCACCTAAATCCTACCATAACTCATTCATTTCTCATCTAAATTCATTGATTCTTAACTTATTCTCTCTCTTTTCTTCTTCTCTTCTTAGTAAGGTAAGAAAAATCTAGTCTTTCTCATTTTCGTTTTCTCATCTTTTCCCAAGGTGAAAATATTCATCTTTTGTATCAAATTTTTAGGAGGAGACCTCCAAGATCCAGACCGAGACTATTTCCTAGTGAAAGAAGAAGAAGAAGAAGATTGTTGAAGACCTAAAAAGGTAACGGTGAAGGGTTACTCGATATCAATTTACATTTTTAATGTTTTATTTGTAGTTTTAGTTGGAAAAGATGCAATTTTTGCTTTAATTTCATGAGGAAACATGTTTGTTGCTCTTTCATATGTGTGAACTCCATCTTCCATTCTTTCTTTCACTAATCCTATGTTAAGTTCCATTAAAGTGGTTAAATATGCTCTTTAAACATGTTGGAACTTGTGTTGGGCAATAAATGTGTTTGGCTTTGCTTTAATTGATGTTTACCCAATGATTGGTGATAATTATTATGCATTAAATGTGGTTTGATGTTTGTAAATGTTGTTAGAATTGAATGAGAAGCAAGTGGGTTAGTGATTTGATTGATGAATGTTGCGTTTTCGTGCCCGTGTGCCCCAACCGGCCGACCGGCCGCCGGTCACACCCACCGGCTAGGAGCCCCTGATGATAAATTGGTTGAGATTTGGTATTTTGTTGATGCGTAAGTCCTAGCCGGCCGACTAGCCGCCGGTCCGCCCAACCGGCTGGGCATCCGTGCATATTGGTTGACATCTTTTATTGATTACGAGTCCCAGGTGCCAGCCGCCAGCCGACCCAACCGGCTCGAACTTTCCCCCTTCCCCATTTTCTCCAATTTTTCATTTAGCCTATGGCCCCAGCCGGATAGCCGGGAGCCGGTCACACCCACTGGCTGGGGATCCCTCACATTCAATGTTGTTGTTAGTTGTTGCCGTGTGGTGCCAGCCGGATAGCCGGCGGCCGGTCTCCCTGACCGGCTGGCACCCCCTGTAGCTTATTCTCATTTCTTTTCCATATGAGTTCACATGTAATAGTTTGTATGGTTTGTTTATCATATAAACTTACGTAATAATATTAAATAGTTATGTTTAGAATATATGATATCTCATATCCTTAAATTACATGTTTTGTGACGGTTTTTGATATGTTCCCTCTTGAGTCGGTTTTACCTTACGTTTGACTTGAGCACTAGTTGTCGAGTGCTTTGAACTCTCATTCCCCGGCTACACCTCGTTGCTCGTTAGACTGGAATGTCGGAACGAGGAGGTGTATCCTTGATGCTTGTATGCATGTTTTAGTGGGGATATGACGACGTGGTTGGGAGGTGAACGCAATGCGTTGATCGACCCAGTCGTCAAATGTCGCATCCTTGTAAGGTGGTGTCATTGCATGTAGCGTACCGCTTGATTATGATTCTTGTGCTCTTTCCGCCTCTTTCGAGTAGTTTGACCGAATTCGGGGTAGTCGGCTTCTGTGTTTGACCGAGTCTTGGATGCGAAATGTTTATCGCATGTCGAATCGGAACACATTTAGTCCGAGAGTTTGGCCAGGTTTAGACTAGGACCCTATTATTATCGTCGTCCTACCGAGAGGAAATATGTCTTTCATATAAGAAACGTTTATCGTGTATGGTTCAGGGAAATGTTTATCCCGTGGACGTGTTTAATCAAACTTGCTCTGTATATAGTGCTAGTGCATGTCATTTACCGTGAGAGTGTGTATGCTAATGTTTAATCATATGATGGATTGTTTACTTGATTGATTTGGATGCCTATGATTGTTTTGTTTGTCGAGTCCCAAACCTTCTCAAACATAAGTCGCTAATGGTGAGATGCAAGCCCTTAGTGTTCTATATGGTTGCCTAAGGGAGTCTTCCTCGAGTCTTGTATTGCATGATGATTATGAATGATGGTTTCCTTTCCTTGAATATTGTCACTTTTATAATGTTATTCTCACAATCCGGCATGATATATGTATGTTGGCATGATGACGTATGACTATGTGCTTACTTATGTACGTTTTGATTTGATATGACTGGGAGAACCTTGAGTTACTCCCCACTGACTGTGGCATTCATGTTTCATGAATGAACAAGTTGCTTGCTTTGATCTTTCTTGCCTTTTCGGGTTCGGGCGTGAGCTAGCGGGTGTCGGCCCTATCGATTCTCCCCTTGACGATTTAGATAGTTCGCTAGACTCTATTTCTTTTGTTGGACTACGTTTTGAGAGACTACGTCTCCCTGTAGTACTTTATGCTTTAGTTCGTACTTTTCTTGACATTCCTCGTATCTTTTCTTTTGGCATGTAAAAGTTTCGAAAATCTTGTATTTTTTTGTCATTTAAATTGCATGCTTGTTAGTTTTATATTCCGCTATCGCGAGGGTTGTCACAGACATATTTCCTTCTTCATAAATCACGATTCGAAAGGGTGGATTTGCACTTATCGTGGTTTCTGAGATTGTAACATTCATATACTAGACCCATCTTCATGTTATTGTTAGACTGTTCGGTAAGGAAGTTTATGACTTTCTAACTTCCTTCCCACTTATCATGAAATTTTCGTGCATGTAGGAGCAATTCCTTCAAAGACTGGATTTCTTTTTCACATTTCGAATGGTCTACATTCGAGTCTTTGGAGGGAATGTTCTTTTTAAAGTTTTTACGAAAATCGTTAAAGCGTTTGTTCAAGATAAATTTTTCCTCATTATGTTGCTCTTTGGCTTTGGAGAGTTTAGCCTCTATGTCTTTTAATTGCCGAGAAAGAAACGAAATTTTCTTTCTTATGATCAATGATAACAACTTCCTTAGCAATAGCTTCAGATTTCAAAAGCTCGATGACTTTCTTAAATTCTAAAGTTATAGCCTTATTAGCTATAACTTTGGCTTGAAGATGTTTAATGTTGAGTTTTAACTCTGAGATTATAGCTTCATTAGCTATAACTTTAGACTCAAGAGCGGCTTTCTCAACATTTGTCATATCTGAAATTGTAGCTGGAGTAGTTGTAACTTTAGATTTGAGCTTTTGGCTTTGGCCTTCAGAAGTTGGTTTTCCCAAGCAATGTCTAAGATTTGTTCCTTAAGGTCTTTTAACTCAAGACTCTGTTCATGACAATGATTTAGGGATTCTTCAAAATACTTAACTAACTAAGGACTTCTTAGATATCTTAATTTGCTTTTTAAGTTCAAGATGACTAACCTCTTCTTCATCGTCTTAATCTGAATCTGAATCACCGATAAGGCACATCTCTGATTTGGAGCATTCACTTTCGTTGTCACTGTCAAATATTAGGTCAAGACTGACGTTGCTCAGACATAGATTAGCAACTTCTTCTTCATCTGACTCATTGTCTTCTATATCGAGATCTCCCTAGGAATAAGCCATCACGACTTTCTTGAATTCCTTCTTGGTTTTGTTGATTTTTGTCTTAAATATTCTTCCAGGTGGGGTAATCCTTAATCATATGATCATTTTCCCCGCACTTGAAACAACCACAATTTGAGAGAGACCCTTTTGACTCATTTGATTTCTTATAAGTTTTGTTGGTGTTATTGTTAGGCGTTTTTCCTTGTTGTCGATTAATGAATTTTTTTCTTAAAACGCTTAGCAAATAACACTGCTTCATCTTTAAAATCTGAATCTTGTTTTTCGCTGGACTTAGCTTGTAAGGCCATTTTCTTGCTATGACTAGCATCCGCGTCATCCTCATCAAGAGTAATCTCGTGAGCCATTAGGGATCCGAGTAGCTCTTGATAGGATAGATTAGCTAGGTCCTTACATTTCTCTATTACCGTCACCTTAGGTCTCCATCATTTAGACATACTTCTAAGGATCTTTCTAGCAATTTCCTTGGAGTCAAAAGTTCTTCCTAGATTTTTCAATTCATTGATGATACTAAAGAAGCGAGTGGACATGCTATCAAGCGTTTCATTTTGCTCCATAGAGAACAATTCGTATTTTTGCATTAGCAATGTGATACGTTGCTTTTTGACAACAATAGTCCCCTCATAGGCTTAATCTAGACCGTCCCTTATTTATTTGGCAAATGAACTAGATGAGAATCTATCAAACTCGGTAGAAATCATACTGTTTTGCAGTAGACTAATAGATTTTGAGTTTTTCTCAGCTTTCTTATAATCCGCCTCAACATAGTCCTCTTCCTTCTTTTCGGTGGAAGTGCCAGTAACGGGTCCAAGCATAATCTTATTTCGACCCTTTTTAAATGCTTAGCAAACACTCCCAATCGTTACGCTTAATGTAATGGGTCATCATATTTTTCCATAAACCATAGTTATTCCCATTGAATACGGGACACTTTAGATATTTGGAACCCATTGAAACAGAAATGAATGTAGCGGAAAATTAATAAATAAAACGATAAAAGCATCAGACTCTTTGCTGTAAGGCAATCAAGAGCACGAGACTCTAATACCAATTGTAGAGTCTATTGATCAAAAACTAAAGAAGGGGGGTGAGTTGAGTATTTAAAAACTAGCCCCAAATTTTCGATTTATGTGATGCATAATTAATTACTTGATTTTATTGATTAAAATAATTTAATTAAGTAATCAACGAATTATGCGAGTAACGAAATAACGAAATAAAGAGGGACACAAGAGATTTTTGAAGTGGTTCAGTTTCACAAATCGAAAACTACGTCCACTATTCTTGATTAATAATTCTTAGTACCTCTCCACAGATTACAAAAATTATCAACCCACTCGTATAATCAACCATTATTATAAGTCATATTGAGTATCGCTAAATACTCTTTACTCTCTTACGTTAATAAGAAACTACAATATAACTTACAAAAATTCTCGTTAAAGAATAAGTAAGATTATGTGATGTAATATTATCCAATAACATATTTCACTCGAGTGATTGACAAAGATTGATGCTTGAATTTTTCGAAACAAAAAAATTAAAATAATAAATATTTTGCTCAAAGTTTGTTAAAACGATTTATAAAGCTCTCTCAAATATGTCTAAAAAGTCATCTTTAATGTTTGAGATCAATGGAGTATTTATAGTAGAAGCATAGGAGTTGTAAATTCTAAACCCTAGCCACCCGTATACAAGAGACAAGGTTAAGGGTTTAGCAAAACCCTAGCTTTTACTTTAAGAAAACTATTTATCTCTCTATCTCAAAATATTGTTGTGAAAATCTTTTGCACAAACCCTAGGTTGATCCATAAAGAAAAACGAACCAATGGGCCCTTTTCCTGCCTTTCACAAAACCCTAGGAGGCACAAACTAACCCTAGGTGGACTAATTAGGTTAACAACAAAATAAAATGAAATGTATTAGAAATCCTAGGTAGCATGACAACTCATAAGTTGTATTACTTACCAATAGAATATCATAAATACATTATCTATTTGAAAATATATGATAAATATAAAATACTCTTTTTCTTTTTGAAAACATTTAAACAAATTTGTTTCCAAAATCATGCATCAATTTCATCATTCAAAGTTATAGGTGAAATAGCTATAACTTTGAACTTAATATGTAAAGTTATAAGTGAAATAATTATAATTTTACTACTTAAAAATCACTCTAATAGAATAGTTACCAGATGACGACCTATTCTATCTTATCTTCACAAAGATCTTCAGTATACGGATCATCTCTTCATCTTGATCATAAAATCCTCAATCTTGAGTCTTATGTTACTTGAAGTAGATCTTGCTTGAGATTGTTTTTTCAATGTTATAACCAAAACAGCTATAACTTTGTATATGAATCTGCAAAGTTATTCCTCAAGCTCCTATAACTTTGTCTCAATGAAATATTCAAAGTTGACTCTTCTTAAGTTTAAACTTTGATCTCTTTACTTGTAATTGTTGTTAGCTATAATAAGACATAAGCACAGAATTACATGCGTATAATATAACAATTAAATCATTACTTGTCAATTAACCAAATTGTCAAATATATACTTGTCATTATTAAAACTATATCATAGGTCCAACAGCACTCCTACATTCCGGGCTTCGCGCCCAAGAGGACAGAGCCGGAGCCGAGAGTGTACCCAGCCGTGAGGGACTGGGTGGTGTGTCATAGGAAGAGCCAGTGTTCTTCCTATAATGTTTGTCGGAGGGGCGTGAATGCCCTGCTATTGGAGCGCGTAAGTACCTCTGATTCTTTCTTTTATGTCTTCTATTTGGAAATGATAATAGGAATGCCCCCTTATCTCATCACCTAGAGCTGATAATAGGAATGACCCCTTTGTTTCTTCGTTTTAGTGGGTTCTCATACTTGGGGAGGACTACCCGGATGTTCCGGCTTTTGTGGCCGAGTTCCCGCATCATATGAGCTCAAGTTGGTTGTTGTTGAGGACACACATGGGACCTTTGTGGTACCTGGGCGAGCGTTTGACTCGGCAGTGGTCTCGTGACACCTTCGCAGTCCCCCTCGATCTTCCAAGGTTGATGTTTAGGGAGCCTTCTGACTCTAAGAGAGAGGCTAACTTGGCTGGCACGAGTGGGGACGCCCTCTTTCTTCCTGGTGAGGAGTACTCCGGGTTCGTTCACTGAAGACTGGCGTATTGGCCGATCGTGGTAAGCATTACTTGTTTCTTGTTTTTTTTTAAATTGATTTGAAAAGTGACGAACGATTGTCAATTAAAGAGCCAATTGATCTTTGCAGGAGATCGAGGTGGCAAGCGACGAGTCCCCCAGCTGACCCTGAGGTGATGGAGTACACCGACGCGGCCGGCTTCACGACGATCTCAGAGCTCCGCGATTTTAGCGAGGCAGTCACCGACGCTGACTTGGAGGAGTGGTAGCACCTAGTGAGGAGGATAAGCCTCTAACTTTGGTTATCTTCATTATTTTCACTGCATAGCATTGCATTTAATTTCACCCTTATTTATATTTGAATATAGGTGGCACCTTCTCAGCACGTAGTGTTGTGGAGGGTGGCCAACCGGCTGTGGGCTACGGCCATCAAGGCGTTCTTAGGTGGCCGGGATCGATAGGTATGAACCTCGCATTCCTTTCCATCTTATTGTATCTTTTTGTATTTTGGAATGAAATGATTGAAATGAGGCATTTCTTCACAAAGAGACTGGGAGCAGGAGTTGGCGGAGTCCCGGGAGGTGACGGCTCGGCAACTGTAGCCGAGCTGGGTGGCGATGAGGATTAGTTGTGTTTTGTTTTGCTGTTGATTTGTACATTTTGGATTGTTTTTGTACATTTTGGATTTTGACTTTGTCTCGGGCAAAAGCCCCCAGTTTGATGGACATGCCTCCTTTTGATTGTATCTAATGGCATGAGTGCATTTGTTGTTGGGTGTTCTCTATTCCTATAGGTTAGTCTAAAAACAGGTTTGGTAGGCGACATTTTCTGCAGTCATGCAGCCGAAATTCACATAGAATTTACATAATTTACATAATTTACAGGTAGCATATTGATGGCCTAAACTAGAGCAAAACGAAAAAAAAAAAAAAAAAAAAATATGCCAGAAAATGACAAAATAATGGGAAAATGTGCTAAAATGACCGGATAGTAAGGAGGGCATACTACAGACTTGTGTAAGGACCATAAATGAGCAAACCGTAGAAAATTCCTAAAAATGAGCAAAAATGACGACCGGACAGTAGAGAGGGCTATCCCCTAAAAATGAAATTAAAGGAAATGTCTAAGTATTTGAAAGAGTGGAAATAAAGAGGAGTGAAATGATTCATCTAAAAAAAATGAAAGAAAATGAATAAGTGCGCTCATTTGGCGGCCATGTTGACTTCCGTCTTGAGAAGCGAATCCGGCAAGGATTAGGAAATCCTAGATCTTGGTAATTCAACGTATTACCAAATCCACATCCTATAGGAATAGGAAATCATAGCCGGACGTAAATTAGGAAAGATCCCAAGCTGGAAATCATGACAAAGAACCTGGGGAGAGGCGCAGCAAGAGCTGCGAGTCTTCGAAAAGGCACAGCTCAAGCTGCGTCATCTCCTGGGTTAGTCCGTCCTCGACTAAAATTAGGGAAGAGCGAATAGTATAAATAGAGACGTCGGGGAAGCTATTTATTCACGCAATTCTTCTTATATCTTCCGTCTATCACACACTAGCTCTTTAATCCTAAGAAAATTTTCAAAATCATGGATGCCTTTGAAAACCGTTTCAAAGAGTGGACTAATGAGTTTACAAATGTTGAGAAACATGATATGGGTGCTTTCAATCTAAGATCAATCTTGAGTCTAAAATTAGTGAAGGTTAAGAGGCCTTTCTTGGATGCATGTCTTGGGTATTGGGACCTGAATTTGCACGTGTTTGCCTTTCCTGGAGGCGATATCTGTCCCTTTCTTGAAGTAATAGCTGCCATTGGAGGATGGGATCTGGAAGATGTGCCAACTATACCTCTTAGCTCCCAAGGATATAAGAATAAATTCAGGGACCTTCTTAGATTGATCAAGGCTGAGGTAGACCGTTATGTGACTTTAAAAGGTGTTCATTTGTATGACTTCATTGATTGATTTATAAATATGGAGGGCCCTTCTATATCATATGTTGCGAGACATAGAGCCTTTGGATTTTGCATACTTCATTGCTATATCTTTCAAGGCCGTGTTGATAAGGAGATGAGAGGGGATCCTCTTTTCTTGAGCCTAGTAGAACAAATGGAGCTGCGCAAGAGCCCAGCATGCCTTTGCTTAGGAAAGATCATTCTTGGCTTGGATAACAAAAAGGCAAACCGAGAGTTTCTGTATATGGGAAGTCCCCTTATTTTACAGGTAAGAACCTTTTTCTCTTTTGTATCTCAACTGTTTGTCTCTTTTCTTGGCTTGGATAACATCATGCTTTTTTTTCTTCTTTCTTCTTTCTTTTTTTTTTTCTTTTTTTTTTTCATTTTTTTCTTTTTCATTTTTTTTTCATTTGCTGCGGATATGGCTGATGGAACGGTTGCGGTTGATCGATCCCCCAGGTAATGTGCCAGGAAATCGTGCTCGGTCAATTGCTAGGACATCAGGGCTATACATCGTGGACTTCACCCGGATATGAAACTATTGGGAAAATAAGTTGAAGAGTGAAGGTGTCCCGCTAATCCGATGGATCGTGCCCTGGTGGCATCTCGGGTCAGTCACTGGAGCATCATCTTTGGACCCGACTCTGTCAGTTCGCATTCCTGGCTTGCAATTTATGATATGTGTATTTTTGGAGAAATTGTTGATGCAGGTGGGCCTTAAACTGGAATATCCCGAGACTTGATATCGTTCCCCACACTGCCCTGATACATAGTGCATAGTCTTGTCGAGAAAGTGCCACTAGGTGGGTTCAGAGAAACATGTGGTTCATACCCGTTCCAGTTGGCTCTTTATGGGTATCTGGCTCATACTTGCAATGGAGAAAGGCTAGTACCCCTGAAGAACGTGAGAAGCTGAGGAAACACGAGCTTGTAGATTTCAATATCCGCGAAGTGGCTACGGAGAACAAAAAGTATCTGACTGAAGGGGAAGAAGAAGTCGGATTTCTGGTTGTTTGTCCACCGAAGAAACAGAAGGCAACTCCCGCCGTGAAGATGGTGGTGGATAGATATGGTAAAGCTAGACCGCGAGAAAGACCCTTGGTGATTAGGTCTGAGATAGCACAAGAGCGCCCTGCTCGGGGTCGAGACAAGAAGAATGACAAAGGCGACAAAGGCAAGGGGAAGATGAAAGAATAGCCTTAGTCATATCATATTATTTATTATTATATTTATTACTATTTAAGTTGTAATAAATGGAAGGGTTTTTAGAATCCTAGCCTACTATTATTTCAGCATTTATTTTTTGTATGTGGCGTATTACTATTATTTATGGGATATTGAATAAAAGATGAAGTTAGTTAAGAAACTTATGAGATTTTCCTTTATTATTCTTATCGAATTACAAATGCAAACGTAGATATCCATCTATTTACATTTAAAATAATGACGGGTTGAATCCCGTGAAGGATTGGCTACGTATTCATTAAAAAAATGAAATCAAAACCTGCCCGTAGTTCGAAAAAATGTAAAAAGAATAATCGTTCAAATCAAGAGCTTGTAATGAACTTAGAAAAAGGTAGCATGTGCTTTTTACTCACTCCTAAAAGAAGTACAATTCAGTTTATTTGATGACAGGAGGATATCCAAATGTCAAAATGTAAGAGCATAGCGACATTACTTTTAACTAGCCAGGGGCCAATTTTATTTCTTGTCGTACGAGCGGCACGTCTTTTACTTGAGGCGCGTTTTTTTTTTATTTTTTGACCTATGCTAAGGGTAGTACCGTTTCAATTGGTCTAGGTTCGTGGGGTTAGCGAATTCGTTCCCATCTAAGTCTGTGATTCTAACCGCACCCCTGAGAGTATGGATTTGACTAAGAAAGGTCCAGCCCAGTTACGTTTGAATTTTCCTCGTGGATCAACAGGTAAGAGAGCTCTTACTGATTTGAGCACCAAATCCCCTTCTTTGATGTTCCTGGACTTAACCCGTTTATTAAAGGCTCATTTGATACGTGCCTGATATGTCTGTACATTATGTAATGCGCGCAGCCTTCGCTCGTATAAGAGGACAACATCATCATATTTATCCTTCTTCCAATCAACTTCCATAATTTGACTTTCCAAAAGGATATGTAGAGATGGGATTTCCAGCTCTAGTGGTTGTACGGCTTCCATCCCGTAAGTCAAATAGAAAGGAGTGGCCTCACTGGGTATCCTAACTGAGGTGCGATAGCCCCATAATGCGAAGGGTATTTTTCTTGGCCAATCGCGGTAATTGTCGATCATTTTTTTTAGGATTGCGACGACACTTTTAGTAGCTGCATCTACCGCGCCATTAGTGTGAGGTTTGTGAGGCGAGGAATGATGATGCTTGATTTTGTATTTGGCTAACAATTGCTCAGTCTCAGCCTGGAAATGTAATCCATTATCACTGATGATTTCATGTGGACAACCAAAGCGACATATGATATTGATTTTTTTGAACTTTTCCACATTTTTACTGTTGAGAATAGTGTAGGATGCTGTTTCGACCCATTTAGTGAAATAATAGATTGCTACAAAAATGAAACAGTAACAGCTTGTTCCAGCTGGGGTGATCTTTCCAATGATGTCGATTCCCCAAGAATAAAATGGCCAAGGAGTGGTCATGGTGTAAAGCATCAAGGGAGGAACATGATGCACGTTCCCGAAGATCTGGCAATTATGCCAGTGTCTGACGTACTTAGTACAATCTGACTCCATTGTCGTCCACTAATATCCTGGACGCGTAATTTTCTTTGCCATCATGGATTTGCTCATGTGGGGAGCGTATTCTCCATCATGAAATTCTTCCATTACCTTTTGTGCTTGCGAACGATCAAGGCAACGCAAGATGACACCAAGAGGTGTTCTTTTGTACAACTCTCCTTGCTTGAGGAGGTATTGAGAGGCTAGGAGGTGTATGGCACATTATCCTCTATTTTCTATTTCTGGTGGGTATATACCATTGAGTTTGAAGTTTAGAATGGTTTGGAACCAGGGTTCCTCTAAGCTTTCTTCTTCATCTGTAAGCCGGTGCACAAGGGCTGGTTATGACCGTCGTTCGATGCATAAAGGTATTTCGATAATGTTGTCTCGCATATTGATCAAGGCTGCAAGTTTCGCTAGAGCATCTGTGAACTGATTCGGTTCTCGAGGTAGATGTAGATAACTGACTTGAACAAAGAATTGGGCGATCTCATCTATCCTAGCCTGGTAGGATGCTAGACTTTTACTTAGAATTTTCCATGATCCTGTAACTTGGTTAATGATCAAGGCATGCCTAAACTGATTGCTGCTTCTAGGCCAATGACGCAAGCTTCATATTCTGCTGCGTTATTTGTCACATCGATGTCGAGTTTGACAAATAGTACGGTATGCTCACCATGAGGAGAAATGAGCAATACTCCCACTCCAAATCCTCTTAAATTTGATGCGCCATCAAAATAAAGGTCCTAGGAGTCTACACAAGTTCGTAGTATGTCCTTGTCTGAAAATGACCACATGTCTAATGCTTGGGCATCGTTGATAGGATTATCTGCAAAAAACTCATCAACGGCACGTCCCTTTATGACTTTCAGGGGTAGATACTTGGAATCGAACTCTGAGAGCATTAAGGTCCATCTTGCTCCATTGAGAGTGGCTTTCTCAAAGAGGTATTTGATGGGGTCCATTTTAGAGTACACCTTGACGGAGTAGCTAAGCATGTAGTGGCGTAGCTTGGTCCTCACTTGTTTGGAGACGGATGAGCGCATCTAGGATTAGATCATTACCATTCGGGTTTGGCTTGGCTAGATGAACACTTGCTTGACTAGTTCTCGGCATTTTGAAAACTGGGGCAAGAGACCGACGACGAATCAAAATACGATCGACCATTCTAGCACACTCACTCAAAAGCACTCGACTCGTGAAGTGGGAGTGTGCCACTGTGCTAAGTGAGTTTTGAAAATGACAAGATTTGAAATGTTTGTCCTAAGAAACCGTAGTGTGGTTGTACGAGTGACGACTCGAAGTGGAGAAAAAACGATTTTGACTGGACATTTGGGCAGAGTTTCGATTCATTTTGCGTTACTTCAGGCTACCTTTCAAAATACTTTACTGTTTTGAAAAGGATTTCATTTTTTTGTAAATTTCGTCATGGTTTTATTTACAAAAAGGTGATCATGTATACATTATACACATTTATACAGGCATTATAACGGTATGCTGAGTGCATTTAAAATTATTTTGGCTTAAAGGGTGGATTGCCATGCCAAGCAATCAAACTCGAGTCTGTGGAGAGGTTCGCGCCAAACATGAGTAAGGACGGTTCCTAGTCCAATTCCTCGAGTAGTGAAAGCCCTCGATACTAACATGAGTACGTACCACGGTATGGTTGACGTTAATCGCTATCCATCCTTAGGCCCAGATAAGAATTTGGACTGTCCAGACGGGACGATTGGTCGAAATGGGTTGGATTGGGCCGAGGAAGGCAGAATAAAACGACCTACGAAGGTCGAGTAATGAAAACGGCCAACTGTCTCGTACAAAATATTCCCTAACCTTGTTCACATTTCACCCTGGGTTACACGTAAGTGTATATTCCCTAGCGGAGTCGCCAAACTGTGATACACGGGGGACCACGAAGGGGGGCGCTTGGGAGGACAAGCGTAAAAATACGCATTTGTGGAGTCGCCACCAATTTGTATGGGAAATTGGAACCGTTCGAATACTTTATGCCATGTCAAGACATAAAGTGATGACATGAACACTAAGAACTCGTTACCCTTAGCATTCTATGTCTAGAATGACTCTCGTGGAGGCCAATGAACACGGATGTTCAGAGAGATCTGGAGTAAGGGGTGAGGGTACGTATTAGTAAGCTCTTTAATCGAAAACCTAATCCCGCCCGCCTCGATAGCGGCCTCTACTAAAGATTAGGGAAATCGTTTGTATTTGATATGTTATCGATCATATGCATGTAATGCAACATCCAACATTTTAATCCTAGTATGTGAATTAGACTATGTCGGTGAACATGTAATTAACACTCAATTATGTCGAAATTTGGGATTTACAACTAATTACATATGAGAGAGAAGAAAAATCATACAGTTACAATGAATAAATAAGATTACAACATATTACAAAAAATTACAGGATCCACGTCAGAAATATATTCGAAATGGAGATTTGAAGAAATAGAAAAGATTTGAAAACTAAAACTGACAGATTAAGAGCGAATTTAAGACTAATAGTAAGTTAATTACGTTATTAAAGCTACGTCAAGGCGAGAACGGAAGTTCAGGGACAGAAGTCAACCCAGAGCAGGCGCAGCAACAGCTGCGTCCTCTGGAAGAGGCGTAGGGCTCATTGCATCTGTTCTTGAGCTGAACTCTGACTGTGAAGTCAGAATCGCGAGTAGTTTACATTCCTTTGTATATTTACGATTGATTATTGACCAATAACTCGAGTAGAATTGGTTTAACATACTAATTACACTATAATTTGTATCAATAACGAATTCTAGAGACTTGATATGAACAAATCGAATTTCCAAGATCCAATTTTGATTTTAAAGACGAAAACCCGCTAATATCGAATTATTAGGAATTTAGGTCGAGACCAAAATGTTTTATATGAAATATTATATTGAATTATGGTTTATGTACGAAGAAAAGGAAATAAGAAAACAATAAAGAGCAAAATCGCATGAATCAGAGGAAGAAGAAGAAGAGCAGGAGCATGGCAGCCTGTGGAAGAGGGGCAGCATGCACTGCGATCCTTCTAGGAGGCGCAGTTGCTACTGTGTTTCTTCTCGACGTCTGATGTCTTCTAAAAAGGTTTTGTTTTAAAAATCGGTTTTGAACTTACTTCTGATGTAAATCTTACATTAATTGAGTTGAAAAATAAATACAAATAAAAGATGGGATTTACACCCTCAGACTTACATGTTTGACGAAACGAGATTAACTAAGTTAACGTTTAGTGATTTCTCGACTCGAATGTACGTATAAAATACCCTCGCTAGAGGATTTAAATTGACTGATTGAATTACTTGATTGTGTAGAGTTCAAATTGGTCGGTCATGCAACGTGACGGGTACCCAGAATGATCTGAGCTTACATGGTTGATTGATAAAGCACGTAGGTGTCGAAAGCTTAGAGTAAAGTCTAGAATGCAAAGAGAGAAGAGAAAGGCGGAACACTCACATGCCACAAAGTGAGATCGGAGGTCTCCTTTTATACTAGAAAATATGAAGAGTTTTAGAATAACTCAAACTTTGGAAAGAAATCACGAAAATATTCTGGAAACGGAGAGAACAGGCTGGAGAAGGGGCGCAGCAAGAGCTGCGATCCTCCAAAGGGACGTGCAGCAGGAGCTCACCCAAGGGGTCTTGATGATCAAACCACATACAAGACAAGCTTGACCCCTCAGATGGAAGCTCGAGTTACAAGGTCTAAACAACAAGTTATGACAAGTCAAGAACAACCCAAGCCAAGCCACCCCAATGAAGAAGACAGTCCAAGACTCAACAACCCATGCCAAGCCCCAATACAACCCACATTACCCACACAAGACAGACAAAAAAACCTTCAGGCACAGACAGACCAATTCAAAAACTCTGTATCTAGGAGGTACACCAGAGCATCCCAACCACCCCCACCATGGCCTACCATCAAGCCAACCCATTAAGCTACAAGTTTTCCCAGGACAAACCCTTTTGAAGTCTAGTAAAAATTCATGAAACAGACACCCCAAGTTAAGAGTCCAGCAAACAACAAAAAAACAGAGAAGGTACATGTCAGATTGTGGCTTCCTTTTGTTTAAGTCAACTTGTCATCGTCCAAGGCAGGTCTTATCTAAGTTATAATAAGAATAGAGAGTCCCAAGGAGCAGCAACACACCCAGGCAAGGCAGCAAGACAACAAGAGCAACAGATTTCCATTTCAGGAAAAATCCAAAACTGCTTTATTTGCTTTTGTTCAGTCTGTTTTCTTTTGTGTCTTGTGTCTGTTCTTGTTAGTTGTTGAGCTCGTCCTATTGTGAGGCTCTTAATTAGTGTCAGTAGAAGTAGATTAGATCCTAAGCTAGCCCTTGGATGATCCATACATCTGATGGCTCACAAGATATCAACCTCTCTATATAAAGGGGTCTTGTATGACTGTTGTAGGTAGACTTTGATGAATGAATGAACTTTGAGAAATCCCTCAAAACTATCAAACTTGTGCTAAGAGCTGTAGTTTGAAGCAAGCCTGATACATCTTCAAGGTGTTTGATCAGTGCCTTGTATTGTGAGTCAAGTTATATCTGTGCATTGCTGTGATTAACTTACTTGCTGTTGAGTCTAGTCTAGGGTGTTTGTGCTTTGCTGTAACACTTGAAAACTGTCTCTAAACTAGTCTTTGAGTCCTTTTCTCTTGTGCCTTGCTGTAGAGGATTGTCTCCAAGTCATATCCCTTGTATCTTTCAGCTAAAATAACTCACAATCCCTAAAACAACACCCCTTGTTACTTGATATTGTATTCAGTTTGAGTCAAGCTAATCAAGTCACTTAAAACTTGTGAACCTTAGTAGTTTACACTCCAAATTGGTTATCAGAGCTTTGGTTGAGAGTCTTAGTGAGTTCATTTTCCCTAACTACATTTAAAAACACAAAAATAGCCCAATGAGTGAAGAGAGACTAGCAGGAGTAGAAGCAAGGATGGAGGATCTGGCTGGGATTGTAACCACCCTAACCAGAACCTTGGACCAGGTTATAGGCAACCATTTGCTTGCTGGAGGAAGAGGTAGAGGTCGTGGAAGAGGCCAAGGAGGAGGCAGAGGAAGGCCACCTGATGATGAAGAGTATCCAGACTCAGATGACTCAACAAGAAGCAGAGCTTCCATCCACAGGAACACAGACAAACATCTTAAGGTAGATATCCCTGAGTTTTCTGGTAGTCTTAATCCTGATGACTTATTAGAATGGCTTAGAGAAGTAGAAAGGATCTTTGAGTACAAGGGATACAATGATTCCAAGTCTTTTAAAGTAGCCATCCTTAAACTGAAAGGGTATGCTTCCCTTTGGTATGAGACTATGAAAGGGTTAAGGGCTAGGGAGGGTAAGGAACCCATCAAGTCTTGGACTAAACTGAAAAAGAAACTGTTAGACAAATTTGTTGCTAAGGATTACACCCAGGATCTGTTTATCAAGTTATCTAAGTTGAAACAAGGAGACAAACCTGTTGAATCTTATCTGAGGGAGTTTGAACAACTCACCTTACAATGTGATATAAATGAGAAACCTGAGCAAAGGATTGCTAGGTACTTAGAGGGTCTAGATAAGAACATTGCTAACAAGGTTAGGATGCAACCTCTGTGGTCATTTGATGATGTTGTCAACCTATCTCTGAGAATTGAGAAGATAGGGAAGACTAAGCCTGCTACACCAAAACCTGTTAGGCCTTTTCAAACCAGACCTTATAGTGGGTTTAGACCATGGATACCCCTAAGACAGCACCCCCACCTACCTTAGACAAGGGTAAGGGCATCATGGGTCAAAAGCCAAGCACTTCATTGACTGAGAACAGAATTAGGTGCTTCCAATGTCAAGGCTATGGACATTTCAGGAAGGATTGCCCTTCTAAGAAGACCTTAACCATAATGGAAGTTGAGGCTTGGGAGAAAGAGGGTCTAGTTGAGTATGAAAGGGATGAGCCTGAGGTTGAAGAAGTGGTGAGTGAGGAAGAAGAGTCTAGTCAGGAGGCAATAGTGGCACTCCCTGACACAGGCCACAGCTTAGTCCTATGGAGAGTAATGCATTCACAACAGATACCTTTGGAGGAGGATCAAAGGTCCCTCATTTTCAGGAGCAGATGTACCATACAAGGGAGGGTTTGTAACCTTATTATAGATGGAGGTAGTTGTACCAATGTGGCTTCTGTTACTATGGTTGATAAGCTGAAGTTGAGCACTCAAGATCACCCTCACCCCTATAAGTTGAGATGGCTGAGTAAGGGAGCAGAGGTTAAGGTGGATAAGCAATGCATGGTCCCTTTCTCCATTGGCAGTGTGTACAAGGATGAAGTATTGTGTGATGTGGTTCCAATGGATGCCTGTCACTTGCTATTAGGAAGGCCATGGGAGTTTGATAAAAGCTCCATACACCAAGGAAGAAGCAATACATATTCTTTCAAGCATGGGAGCAGGAAGGTGACATTAGCCCCCTTGCCACCACACCAGAAGAGCTATGGGAGTCCAAGTATGGCTGAGGATTTTAGTGGAGTTGTATTTCTATCTGAGTCAGCAATGGTCAAGGAGTGTAGTGAGGAGCAACCTATAGTAATGCTGCTATCAAAAGAAGTTCAGGAAGAGGAGTCTAAGGTGATCCCTGCAGATGTTAAGCCCCTCATTGATCAGTTCAAGGAAGTGTTTCCAGAGGAACTTCCTGATGGCTTACCCCCTTTGAGAGGGATTGAACACCAAATAGACCTTGTGCCAGGGTCTGTACTACCTAATAGACCAGCCTACAGATGTGATCCTAAGGCTACACAAGAGCTGCAAAAGCAAGTTGGAGAGTTGATGAGTAAAGGGTTTGTAAGGGAGTCATTAAGCCCTTGTGCTGTGCCTGCATTGTTGGTTCCTAAGAAGGATGGGACTTGGAGGATGTGCATAGATAGCAGGGCTATAGACAACATCACAGTCAAGTATAGGTTCCCTTTACCTAGGCTTGATGACATGTTGGATGAGCTAAGTGGCTCAAGGTTCTTTTCTAAGATTGACTTGAGGCAAGGTTACCATCAATTGAGGATCAGAGAAGGAGATGAGTGGAAGACAGCCTTCAAAACAAAGCATGGCCTTTATGAGTGGCTTGTCATGCCCTTTGGCCTGTCAAATGCCCCAAGTACCTTCATGAGATTGATGACAGAAGTGCTTAGGCCTTGCCTAGGGAGATTTGTGGTGGTATACTTTGATGATATCCTCATCTACAGCAAGAGCAAGGATGATCATTTGAGGCATCTTGAGGCTGTGTTTGAAATACTTAAGGAGAGCAAGCTCTTTGGGAAGCTTGAGAAGTGCACCTTCATGACTGAGGAAGTCAAGTTTCTAGGATATGTGGTATCTGGTAGAGGCATTTCAGTTGATCAAGACAAGATCATGGCAGTCCAGTCTTGGCCTATCCCTAGGAGTATTACAGAAGTAAGGGGATTCCATGGCTTAGCATCCTTCTACAGAAGATTCATTAAGGACTTTAGCACCATTGCAGCACCTCTCACTGAGTGCATGAAGAAGGGAGAGTTCACTTGGACTGAGAATGCCTTACAGGCTTTCAAACACATGAAGAAGCTCTTGTGCAGTGCACCTATCCTCAGATTGCCAAACTTTGATTGCCTATTTGAGGTTGAATGTGATGCAAGTGGAGTGGGAATTGGAGCTGTCCTCATCCAAGAGAAGAAACCTGTAGCCTACTTTAGTGAAAAGCTAAGTGGTGCCAAGCTAAACTATTCTACATATGATAAAGAGTTCTATGCTCTTGTCAGAGCTCTGAGGCATTGGAGTCATTACCTGAAGCCCAAACCTTTTGTCTTACACTCTGATCATGAGGCATTGAAGTACATAGGAGGCCAACATAAGCTCAGTCATAGACATGCTAAGTGGGTAGAGTTCCTTCAGTCATTCACCTTTTCTAGCAAATACAAAGAGGGCAAACAAAATGTGGTGGCTGATGCATTGTCTAGGAGGTACACTCTGCTATCAACTATGGAGCAAAGGGTTCTTGGCTTTGAGTTCATGAAGGACATGTATCAAGAAGATCCAGACTTTGCAGAAGATTGGTTAGCACAGAAAGAGGGAACAAGAACCATTGACTCACCCTACACTTTGCAAAATGGATTCTTGTTTAAAGGAAACAAGTTGTGTGTTCCCAGAGGATCTTATAGGAACCTATTGATCAAGGAGGTACATGGGAGTGGCCTTGGAGGACACTTTGGGGTTCAGAAAACTGTGGACATACTACAAGATCAATTCCACTGGCCTAAGATGATGGGAGAAGTTCAAATAGTGCTCAGAAGGTGTGGAGTTTGTCAAAAGGCCAAGAGTTCTTTCCAAGCAGGACCTTACACTCCCCTACCAGTCCCATGTAGGCCTTGGGAGGATGTAAGTATGGATTTCATAATGGCATTACCTAGGACAGCAAGAGGGAAGGATTCTATCATGGTGGTTGTGGATAGGTTCAGTAAGATGGCACATTTCATTGCTTGCAAGAAGACTGAGGATGTTGTGAGTGTAGCAGAGCTATACCTTGATGAGGTGGTGAGGTTACATGGAGTCCCAAGGACCATTGTGTCTGACAGAGATACAAAGTTTATGAGCCATTTCTGGAGAACATTGTGGAAACTGCTTAACACTAGGTTGTTGTTTAGTACCTCCCATCATCCTCAAACTGATGGCCAAACTGAGGTGACCAACAAGACCTTGGGAAGGATCTTGAGGTGTATAGTCAGCAAATCTCTCAAGGATTGGGACTTAAAGTTGGCTCAAGCAGAGTTCTCTTTCAATAGAGCTCCCTCAGCAGCCACAGGCCACTCCCCCTTTGAAGTGGTCTATGGTACTAACCCCTTAATGCCTTTGAGTTTGTCTAATGTGTGCAGGTCAGAAGTCCACTATGATGCCAAGAAGAGGGTGGAACAAATGTTAAAACTCCATGCCTCAGTCAGGAAACAAATTGAGAAAGCTAATGATCTGTACAAGAAGAATGCCAAGGTTCCTAAGACCAAGAAAGACTTTGCACCAGGAGATCTAGTATGGATCAAACTAAGGAAAGAAAGGTTCCCTTCCAAGAGAAAGAACAAGCTAGAGCCAAGAGCAGATGGTCCTTTTCAAGTCATAGAGAAGATAGGTCCCAATGCCTACAAAATTGATCGACCAGGAGAGTATGCAGTCCATGGGACATTCAATGTTGGAGATCTTAGTCCTTTCTTTGAAGACTCTGAGGGAGAAGGAGACACAGGCTTGAGGTCAAGCCCTTTTCAACCTGGGGAGGCTGCAGCAGGAGCTCACCCAAGGGGCCTTGATGATCAAGCCACAAACAAGGCAAGCCTGACCCCAAGGACCCCTCAGATGGAAGCTAGAGTTACAAGGTCCAAACAACAAGCTATGACAAGCCAAGACCAAGCCATGCCAAGCTATAACAGTGAGCGAGACAGTCCAGGGTTCAACAACCCATGCCCACCCCCAACACAACCCACATTACCCACACAAAACAGAAACAGAGCCATTCAGGCCCAGACAGACCAGTTAACAAACCCTGCCTCTAGGAGGTACACCAGAGCATCCCAACCACCCCCACTATGGCCTACTATCAAGACAACCCTCTAAGCTACAAGTTTACCCAGGACAAACCATTTTGAAGTCTAGTAAAAACCCATGAAACAGACACCCCAAAGCTAGAGTCCAGTAAACAGCATAGCAGAGGTAGTACATGCTCAGATGATGTTTTCTTTTGCTTAAGTCAACTTGTCTTCATCTAAGGCAGGTTTATCTATGTCCTCATAAGAGTGGAGAGTTCCAAGGAGCAACAAAACACCCAGAGCAAAGCACAAGACAACAAGAACAACAGATTTCCATTTCAGGAAAACTCCAAAAACTACTTTATTTGCTTTTGTTCAGTCTGTTTTCTTTTGTGTTTTGTGTCTGTTCTTTATAGTTGTTGAGCTCGTCCTATTGTGAGACTCTTAATTAATGTCAGTAGAAGTAGTTTAGATCCTAAGCTGGCCCTTGGATGATCCATACATCCAATGGCTCACAAGATGTCAGCCCCTCTATATAAGGAGGTCCTTGTATGTTGTTTCAGTTAGACTTTATGAATGAATAAATTAAACTTTGAGAAATCACTCAATGTTATCAAACTTGTGCTAAGAGCTGTAGTTTGAAACAAGCCTGATACATCCCCAAGGTGTTTGATCAGTGCCTTGTATTGTGAGTCAAGTTATATCTGTGCTTTGCTGTGGGTAACTTACTTGCTGTTGAGGTTAGTCTAGGGTGTTTGTGCTTTGCTGTAACACTTGAAAACTGTCTCTAAAACCAGTCTTTGAGTCCTTTTCTCTTGTGCCTTGCTGTAGAGGATTGTCTCTAAGTCATATCCCTTGAGATTTTCATTTAAACAACTCACAACAACAACCCCTTGTTACTTGTTTTTGTTCTCAGTTTGAGTCAAGCTAATCAAGTTTACTTAAACTTGTGAACCTTAGTAGTTTACTCTCCAGTATGCATGCTCTACTTTTGTATTTTCTTCTATGTACGTTTAATGTGATATGGCTGGGAGAACCCGGAGTTACTCCCCACTGACTGTGGCGTTCATGTTTTTCATGGATGAACAGGTTGCTTGATTGGATGGCTTTTTGATTGGTATTTTGGGTTCGGGTGTGAGCTAGCGGGCGTTGTCCCTAGATGAAACACCTCTAGACGTTTATTAGCTAGTTTGCTAATCACTTTGATATTGATAACATTTTGAGAGACTTCGTCTCTTTGTAGTATATTCTATTTGGTTTGTAATTATTGACATTCCTCGTATTTCTATCTTGCATGTAAAAAGTTTTAAAAACACCGTATTTTCCGCTTTATAATTCACATGCTTGTTATGTTTTATTTCCGCATTCGCGAGGGTTGTCACATTTTGGTCTTTAAGTGATTTATGGAAAAGTAGGGGTAGTAATTACGGCTGAGCAAAAACTCTTATTATCCGAACCGATCAGATACTCGATTTGAATCGGATCCGAAAACTTGGATATCCGATCCGAAATATTCGTAGATGCCATACGCCACCGCCGCCACACTCGATGATGCCATCGGCGCTACGCTCGACGACTCCATTACCGCCATACGCTACTACGATACCACAAATCATTTCATTTCTGGATTTTTTATTAATGCATGTGATAATGTGATATTATAGTCCTGATACCTTCACTAAATCTGGTATTTGCCTTCAATTATTTTAATTTTATCAAATTTTCAATTAATTAATTTAGATTCATCACCAAGTATGTACTATGTTGTTGAATATCTTCTAGAAGGAGTTTGATTGACTAAACTAAGCAATTTACATTTGTAAAGCTCTTACACAATTAAACGCAAGCCCAACTTTATATATCAAGTCTAAAAGCATGTGAGATCGGATCGGATATCAGATTTAAAGATATTCGATTCGCTATATTTGGATATATAATTTCGGATATCCGAATCATTCAAACCAGATCTCGGATATCAAAATTTCCGATTTTCGCATCGGATATCCGATACAAAATTCGGATTCGGATTCGGATTCGGATTCGGATATCTGATCCATGCTTTGCCCTAGTAGTAATGGTGGAAATGAGGTTGGGTGTTCAAGGATAATGAAATACAAGGGTTTGGGTGTATAAGGGAAGGGGTGTCGAAATCTAGCGGTGAGTTCAGTGGTGAGAGGAGGGTGGGTGATTGCGGTTGTTGGTAGTGATTTTGTGTGGTTGAACGAATGAGGGATAATTGTAACGGGATTAGGATGTAATCTGAGAGTTAAATAATTTAGGGGCATTTTTATCATAAAAGTTCAAAATTAGGTGTTTAGGAGCAATTTCAGAACTTCCGCAACTTTCTGGATGTAATTTCTAATTTTTTTTTAAAGAGTAAGTTTGAAAAGGCGTTAAAGTGTTAAATTAACCCCCTTATTTTGACGAATTAAGAAATCTAATCCCTTAAGTTTTGACTGGAGAAATTGACCCCCTTACCTTTTCTAAAATGTGAAATTAACCCCTTTTATTTTTTTCGACGAATATCTGACCGAAATTGTTTTGTTTTGTCACTAGCGTTGTTTGTGTACGTATAATATTTAATATACTGGCAGTTAAGGTATACTCTTACTTAGTTATTCCTTATGACCACTCCTTTACCACAGTCTCTATCTATTTCTCATTATCTCACATATAACCTCCAAATTTCCCAACTAATTCACATCTCACCTCCATGTTTCCCGGACAATTCTATGATCCCTTAGCTACTATTTACTCAGTGTCTGTTTCTTAAGACACTTATTTGATCGATTTTTCAAGCCAATTTTTGGGAAATTTAATCAATGGGGGTAAAGTGGTGAAGAGAACAAGGTGAATAAAGGGGATAAGGGTTCAGCGTAAAGAAACCGATAAAAGGTGAAGTTAATAAGGTGAATAAAGATAAGAAGTTGAAGCCATGTTTGCATCTCAATAAGGTAATACATTTTATTTTTGTTTTTTCAATTACTGTTATTATTATATTTCATTTTTGTTTTTTAATTAGTGTTATTATATTTCATTTTTCGTTTTTTAATTAATTTATTTTGAATTAATATTGTTTTAGTAATATATTAATCTTCATTTGAAATTTTTATATTATTGTCATTTTGTTATGACTCACAATTTCACATATCTAATTAGTTTTGTTTTAATTTATTGTAATTTCGAACCATAATGAAGAAGTAGAACGAGAAGAAGAAGTAGCGAGTCCAAGTCAACCATCAAGTAAAGTGTCACATGATATGTATGGAATATTAAGAGAAGTTCTCGTCCCAAATAAACCAAGGCAGTTTCGTTGTGTATGCACTGTTTGCCGTGATGTAAAAAAGACGATGAAATATTTTGCTTGGGCCATTGGAATCATGATGGGGTGTATGAGTCGCCACTTGAGAAATGAGCATTCTATCACTACAAGTGGTGTTGGTAACCAAACTCAAACTCAACTAAGCGGCTTCATGAGTTAACAAGCCGGCGGAGGTAATCCTTTCTTTTATACCCAAAATAATATGATTGATCATACGACCACTTTAATTAATATTGAAGAGTTTTTTATTACTTATGGTGAAAGTGTAAATGTGAAAAATTTTAAGAGGCTTGCTTTACAACCATCTTATACTCGTGTTAACCGCCACACTTTTAAAAAATTCTTTTATGGAACAATATAAAGAAAAAAAAAAGAACTAATTGAATGTAACAACCCGAAAAATACCAATTTTTCTAGTAAAAATATTTACTAACACTTTTCAGTAGAACTTAAGTTTTTAAAATAGGAATTTTTGTTCCGAGTCTTATTTTGAAATTCCGCGTTCGTATTTGGAATTTTTGAGGGATTCCATGAAAAGACCGTTTTTAGTCATCTTTGACTTTTCTTGACTTTTAAGTCGTCTTTGACTTTTCCTTGACTTTTTAAAGTCGTCATTGACTTTTTCTTGACTTTTAAGTCGTCATAAACTTTTCTTGACTTTTAAGTCATCTTCGACTTTTCTCGACTTTTCAGTCAACTTTGACTTCCGTTGACTTTTTCCCGACTCGCCTCATAAGTTTGAAGACCGAAATTTTATTTAAAAAAATAATATTTTTGATTTATTTTTATTTAGATTTATTAAGATTTATCATAATTTAATATAATTATTTTTGAATTTATTCGGAATTTAAAGAATACTTTTACGGTTTTAACCGAACGTCATTTAACTATTCCCGACTCATCGTAAATAAAGCGCGAAACCCCACAAATCGAAACTCGACTTGGCTTGAGTCAACGCG